>BBXU01000891.1:0-12439 GCA_001598975.1 Parachlorella kessleri | reverse complement strand
TGGGGGGGGCAAGCTTGGTCGGAAAGCAGGGAGGGCTGGAGTACTTATGGTAGTTATGGGGGCATAGTACATCTGGTTCTTGGTTGGCCCAACTTGTGGGGGCCCGCCTGCAACATGGTCAGGTGGCGGTACGCTGTGGGACTAGACTGGGGTGGTTTGACTGGCACTTACACATATATGGGGCAGGAGCAGAGAAACAGCAAGAACATATGTTCCCTACGGGCTGGCTTGCTGTCTGCAGGTTACCTCTGAGGCTGTGGCAGAGTATTTCCAGCCCATCCCAGCCGACCACGAATTGGAGCTTCCCCAGCTGCCAGGCACACAAGCAAGGCTGTGACTAGGATTCCACTGAGGGCGACGGCTGGCAGAGGGCCTGGTTGAGAAGCGCTGCTTGTGTGGATCTGGTCAAGCCTGCGCTCTTGGCGAGGTTGCGTGCGCTGCGCTACCGCTTCCGCATCTCCGGCTGAGGATTCCATGTTACCTCAACCTGTCGCAGCTCCTCGTCTTTCAAATTGAGAGGCCTGGGTTACCGCAGCAGCGTAACGTGCCCACCTCGTTGCTGTGTTTAGGAGAGCAGCTCGACTCTTGGAGGCACACAGTGCTGGGCGCGTTGCGAGCATCTTTGCCCGCTCTTTATGTCTTGCTACCCTTTGTGTGTCTTATTGATCACATACGCTGTGACAGTCAAGGGTGCCTTGGGCCTGCATGTGAGGGTAACTGGTCCAGGGTGTTTCCCCATCCCGCTTGGCCAAGTAACCGGCCAGGAATCATGGAGCGTGAGGATTGCCAAGCTCAGCACGGAGCTTTGTAGCCATGACCAGTACAGGCACGTGCTCCACAGAGCTGCGGCCCTTTCGTGTGGTCCATCGGCACATGCCGACAGAGTCAGCCATGCAGCTGCGGATTCCTTGGGTTCCAGCGGGAGTAGTTGCAGAGGGCCTTTCCAGGGTTAATTGTGCAGGCTGGAGGGGAGTGGTGACGGCAACTGGGCCAAGCAGTGTACCAGTGCAGCTGCTCGTGGCCACAGACTGCTCAAGCAGGCACCAGACCACCTGAGCCAGCTGATGCCAGCCTTGGAACTGTACAGCAGCTGTGCCCACCCAGCCAACCTGACGCTTGAGGTGCAGTCGCCTGGTACCACGGTTCCCTGTGGTGTTTACTCAGACCCGGGGGCATGCCTGGAGGGCAGGAGGGGTGTTGACACATTTTTGTTCGCTGCCCTGCAACAAGCCGTTCCAGCCACCAATGGAAGCCCGGCAGCAGCAAGCACTGTGCCTGGCCTCCTCAAATGCCAGAGGCGCTTCTCTTTCTTCGCAGGTGGTCGCCCACTCCCCGGTTGAGGCAGCCAAAGCTGGTTTTTCCTACACAGCAAGCAGCCTGTCCCCACAAGCCCACGCAGTGTCTACATGGGGTGGCAGCCGCAGGCTTCAGTTGGAGGCTGCTCTGCCACTTGCACCAGCCGCAGGAGTGGCGCAGCAGCCCCTGGCAAATAACACTGCTGACCTTAACGGCAGCGACAACAGTGGTAGCAGCAACAGCACAGGGCAGGCCGGAAGCAGCCCTGCTGGCGGCGGTTTCGACCCAGCAGGGCCCAGCACGGCAGCAGGCCCAGCAGAGGCGCCAGCGCCTGCTCCCGATCCGAGCTCTAACAGCTCAAATGTGACCCAAGGTCAGCCGCCTCCCCAAGGGCGCAACCCGGTGTGCTGCTGCTCCGGTTCAAATATGATATATGCCTACGATGCGTCCCTGCCCTACCCCGCCTGCTGCTGCGGCAGCTACCACTCCTGCTGCACCAGCGGGGGCTCCCTGCTGGCGGGGTTCTGCGGGGGCTCGGGCGTCTGCAGCATTGCCATCATGATTGGGCTGGTGCTGTCGTCGGGCGCGATCGTGAGCCTGAGCACCTACTGGCTTTGGAGGTGAGGTGGGGTTGTGCTATGAGTGGGTGTTCCGCAAGTAAAAGTGCTGGTGTGCCTGTTGGTGGCTGCTTAGGGCTGCTTGGAGTGCACCTGGGTGCCTTTTGTGGTTGCATATGGGCCTCGTGCACTGTGCTGGGTTGCACACTGGGTTAGGATTGGGCAAAACCAGAGGTTGGGCCTAGGATGTAGGCGGTGGCGGCTGCTGTTGGCTTGGCATCTACATCCCACCCTGCTGGCCTTGTGCAGAGGTGACTGGCCAGTGTCTTGTAGCTTGAGAGATAAGTGCTGCCGGCCACACAACTGCGCCCTTGCCTTACTCACCGGGCAGCTGTGCCGCCGGTGGTGGTCATGTTGTTTCTGTCAATACTGCCACCTGGCTTAGGTCCCCAGTTGACATGATAAAAACGTGGACATGGGTCTCTGGCAACTGTTAGAAAGTATGGTAACCTCTGGGGTATCCCTTGCAGTGTCCTATGGGTAGCTTCTTCATGAGCAATTTTGCTGTCGGAGCGGCCCTCTAGCTTTTCAGAAAACCCTGTGGTTCATGCCCCCTGCAGGCGCCGGCGGAGGGACCATGCCAGGCGCCGGGCCCGCCAGCGCACCAGAGAGACCATGGGCAGCCCAGATGATGCGGAGGTCGCGGAGCTGTCAAACATGCCAGAAAGCGAGCTGCCTGGCAAGACGGGTAGGTGGGATTAAGGGGAATGGGTGAGCACTGTGGGTATCGGTGGTGCTGGCTGTTGGTTGTACCCGAGTAGATTTATCTTGCAAGGCTGGCTGCTCAATATGCCAGCTGCGACCATTCCTGGTAGGACTGTGAGAGGTTGGGGTGTAGCGAGTGCTATGCATTGTCGCAGCGAGTCATATCTCATGGTGCTCATATGACGTCATAGTTGCTGCCTGTAGGATGCATTTTGTTTGTTTGTGGCTCCAGTTGCTCCTTCGGTTGTCAACCAAGTATGTGCATGGCTTGGCGATTCAGCTGAACTGTGGATCCAGCCATTGAAGCTTGGTTCATTGTACCGCCTTCGTTGCAAATGTATATGCCATTCCCTCGTGTTATATATATCAATTTTGCGTGGCTTCCTCACTGCTTGTCAGATCACACATGCCAGCGGACATGCACATATAACCCAGCCTGTATCTGCAAGCCTGAGTGGCGTGTCTGTGAGCGCCGTGTCATGCCTGTCGTTGCTGCAGTGACTTCTCCCACCCCGGAACAGCTGGACACCACCCGGGAGTGCCCCGTGTGCCTCGAGTCTTTCAAGGTGGCTGCCAACAACTGGTGCAACTTCCCCTGCACTCCGGCCCATGGCATTTGCAAACCCTGCCTGGAAGACATGATCAAGTGAGTGCTACCGGCTCTACACAGCTCCTGGGATGTGGTTTGTGTCTACATACATGTGCAATCTAGCCACCATGGTGGTTGCATGCTGCTGGGATCGGTTGGGCAGCCCTTTTGAAGAAGCGCTTCTGGGATACAGCAACAGTAAGAGCTGTAATGTAGCAGGTGGCGCACCGCGCTCAACACTTGCGCCGTCCCGAGTCATCTTGTAGTATGATGGCATTCTGAGTTAGACGGAGGGCAAGTGAAGGCAGGGCAGAGGGTGATTCCTGCGTCGAGAACAAAAGGGGCACACGGCGGAAAGTAGAGGGATGGAGCAATGGCTGCCGAATGGCAAGGGTATCCTCTCCTGTGGGCCAGGCTGGAAGCCTGCCCGTATGGGCCTTCTTGCAGCCGGTTAAATTGGGGGGTTAACCGATTGACAGTTGTTGTGATTTTCTCATACCCAAATCGGCATTCTAGTGGCTTGACTGCCGTTGTCCTCCTCGGCATGCTGCAGGCACAGCTCGCGTAATCGTCGCCAGAGGGACATCATCCAATGCCCCCTCTGCCGGAAGCTGGCGGTTGGCAGGGTTGTGGGTACTGACGCGGGGGGTGCCAGCGGGGCTGAGCAGCAACAGCCTGAAGCGCAGCGCTCCTCTGCGGCTGAGCAACAGCAGCCTGAAACTGAGCTCACCTCTGTGGGGATCCCTCCAGCCACCCCAGAAGCCAGTGAAAGCTTAGCAGTAGCCGAGGGCGCAGCGGGGCACAGCGCTGCCGCCCCGGGCAGTAGTATAGAGGCTGCGGCAGAAGTGCCGCAGGCGCGCGGGCCGCCAGAAAGAGAAGCCGGCGGTTTACCAGATGCAGTAGGGACAAGGCAGCAGGCTGCAGACCCCGTCAGTATGACAGCGGCTGAGCAATCAGCAAGATCCGGGCGCAGGGTTTTACTCTAGGCAGCGCAGCAGGAGGGGCCAGAGTAAATAGTTACTAAGGTAGAAGCGTGTCCCTGTGGGATTTGGCGGGGTTGTGGCATGCTGGGGCCTGTGAGCAGTGGGACGTAAGCGGGACACCTGCAGTTACCGGTGACGGTGACCTGTGTAGCCGACCAGCAGTTTCATGATTAGGCGGCAGCCACTGGGCTGTGTCATGGCATTTGCACCAGTGGGTATGGTGCTCAACGTTGTATATAAATAACAAATCCTTGGTGCGTCTGAAACTAGCTCTCTGTGCTGTGTGGACTTAGCGTGAGGATGACAACGGTGTGCCAGACTGTCTTAGCTTTCTTGCATACAATGTGTTACGAAGTATCCATTGGCCTGTCACCTACCTTTCTTTTGTCGCCCCGCACTTTTCCACCCCTGCACTGGGTAACCCAGCTTCCTTATTCGGGCATGGGGTGCTGCAGGATCCCGGGTCCTGGCGTGGGATCCCCCGGAAGATTTTGCTTCGGTTCCTTACTGGGTTCTGTTGTTAGCATGGGTGGCAATGTGTTTATTAAGAAATGTTCACTTGGCCACAAGGATAGTGGTGGCCTTCTCGGATCTGGTGACGAGCATTGACAGTAATCTCCACTCTGACAAGGGTGTCGCGCTCTGTGTGTATGAAAACTGTAACACTCTTGGTCGACCAATGTTGCAGCACAAGGTCTGCCGTACTGCAATTCGTCCACCCCAGCACAGTAGCATGTTGACTGCGGACGTTGCAGCAAATCCTATTGCAAAGTTTTCCAAGTACCAACTGCATTACTTTGCATGTTGCCAGATATATCCCTATACACACTTGCAGATTGGGTGGCATAACACAACCACTTCTTGTGGCACCAATGACATCTCCATGCATATAAAACATTCCCTGCAACTGCAAGACACAGTCACACAATCACACACTGCATGTACATGCAGCCTTCCGCTCAAAGCCACATAGTTTCTCTCACACCCCCCCTCCCCAACAGAACAACTCCTAAGAAATAACTGCCTTAGGCACCCCACAACCTCTGCACGCCGCCCTCCCTGGCCCAGGGCAACTAAACCACGTATCGCACCACCTGCCACAAAGCGAAGACCCAGCTATGCCTGTACAGCTCACCTACCACTCCCTCTCTATTTGCACTGCCTGCCACCCTCAACACACGCATCTGCGCTCCTCGCGGGGCAAGCTGTTGCTGGGAGGGGGCTAGCTGAGGTGCATGCCCCTTGCAGCCGTGGATCTGCACAAGTAAGTCTCCTTGCCCTCTCCCTTCCGGCTGGACGTAAACAGACTCTCCCACACCTTCTTGTCAGCATGGCTGGGCATCAACTCAGTGGCCTTAAACTTCTTAGCCGCTGCCCCGGCTGCACTCTCACCTCCCTTCAGGACCCCGTTACTTGAAGCCTCAATCGCAGTGACCGTACCATTGCGGGCTGCTTCCCCGCCATACAGCGCTCCTGCCGCTGCCGCAGCTGCGAGTGCTCCATTGCCGGACCGCGCCTCCGCCGCCGCTGCACGTTTCTCCCCCACCGCCGCCCCAACCGCCGGGGCTGCAGCTTTGCTAGCCTTCTTGCCGTCCTTCTTAGCTGCCCTGGCAGCAGCTCGCTGCTCCAACAGCTTCTCCCGGAGCTCCAAGAGCTCCTCGGCCGGCGGGTTGACAGCGAGGAGGTCTGCTGCGCCCGGCTTGAACCCTACCAGCTCCTCCACAACTTGCGGCACCTGCACAAACAATAGGGAAGGCTTCGCCTCGGTGCCCCAGCGAGCACCTTAATTACGTAGTCAGGAACGAGCGTGAATGAGAGGGACCGTGCCACAGCTGTTTGCACACTGACCCTGCAACCCAAGCACAGCTGGGGGTGCCAGCACAGGGTGTCTGCCGTGAGGGCGTGCTGCCGCATCTTTCTGCTTGAGCTGCCATTGACCTTGGGCTCATACTGGAACATGGCCGAAAAGCCAAACCAAACCAGCAACGCAAGATAGCACCACAGAGTACACACCAGCCCAGCCCTGCAAGCATTTCTTTGCTGATGCACCACACGCAAGACAGGCTGTGCAAGTCCAACTTCAAATCATCCTGAGAAGGGCTCACCTCCTTCACCGCCCTCTCGCTTAGCACGTGCCCCGTCCGTCGCACCACCACAAACTTGTACTTCCCATTCATCGGCTGGCCGGAAATTGGGCACGCAAACCGCACCGCTGCCGAGCCGCCGGCGCCTGCGATACTTGAGCTGCCGCCGTTGGCTGCTGCATCAGCACTGGGTTCCAGCTTGAGGTCCATGACGTGCTTCAGGCTGGAGATGTGGGACAGCGCCTTGGGCATCGTCTTCCCCACCAGGGCCTGAAGACAACAACATGGGAATATGCAGATCTTGCAGCTGGTAGGAGTAAGTAGATCCTGGTACTGGTACTACCGAGGCTCATCACTTTCCTGGCTTTGCCAACCACTGCGCCGAGTCTGCATGCGGCATTAATACAGTAATCAGCAATCTCCAGAGGCTCCGCTTCTGTCCAAGCTGACCTGAATTACAGCGTCCTTGTTGTACAAACTACCCAGCTCATCGCACACGCAGGGCGGCTGCAGGGGCATGCCGGTCAGCTGGCACGTGGTCCATCTAGCCAGCCGCTCTTCTTCGGGGTTCACCTGCAGCAAGCTTATGAACCGTAATGCAAAAGACCACAAACTCATGTCCACAATAGAGCAAACCAAGCTATCAAATGCCCTCCAGCTGGTGTTCATCACAACCAAGTGGGCTAACGCACCCAGACTACTGTAGCCCAGCTGCTGCACTGTCGCTAATACTGCGCCCTTTCCTACAAAGCCTTGTTTAACAAGCTATTAATATGACCTAAGGAGGTGAGGATGATATGTAAAGGTGGCACAGCTGGGCATATCCCAGTCACCAGTCCCACGAATATCAAGCGAGGTCCAAGCTGAACAGCTGCACGTGGTTGCAAGGTCCCATGCAGCAAGCCCACCTTGTCAGGCTTCTTGCCAAGGTACATCTCCAGGTAACAGGTCCGGCTCTCAGCACCAGTGGAGCCACCATCGCCACCGCCCCCACGCAGCCTGGGCAGCAGCTCCAAGGTACCATACTGCGCTACCCCTGCTTCCTCAAGGCTGCTGTGGCCATCCAGCGTCCTCCCCTCGTAGACAACGCGCTGCACAGGTACACAGGGAGCTGCGTGAGGGTTCGTTCCGACCTGGGCTGCCAAGTGAGAGCACCCGTGAACGCTCCGCTCACCAGCTGGAGGTCGTCAAGCTCCTGGTACTTGGTGTAGGCGTGGCACACCGCGGCAACACTGGCGGTGGCCTCTGTGCTGATCAGGCATGGCTGGGCGTAGGCAGCCCTCACAAAGAGCTGCATGGTGGGCCACGGTCACTCTCTGTACAACAGGTTTTACTTGTGTTGAAGTTTTCCGCCTGGGGCGAAGAAACACGAGGAAGGGACTCCCGCGCGTTCCCCATGGGCCTACTTTAATAATCCATGTGATCATCGTGCATCATGGTGGCACGTCGGCTGCTGCTTACATTACATATAGACCGGATCACACCTCGGCGCTGTGAGGATATAATATTCACGCACTCGCCCCAGGCGGCCACGCACGGGTGGGCCACGCACGGAATGGCCCCAAAAAAAAACACCAGGGGGGACCCTGCCCACCAAACGTCTGAGCCCCAAGGTGGCCTTTTCTGAACAGCCCCTCCACACCAGTAACAAAGTGTTGATATCGCCGTGCATCACAAGCTGTAAGAGCCTAGCACGCAGCATGCAGACTACCAGGGGCTCTGGCAGTGGGGGCAGGCCGACTTGCCACTGCTCTTAAACCACTTAAACAGGCAGGCGCCATGAAACTTCTTGCGGCAGGTGCGGCAGCTCAGCCGCGGCAGCTGCTGGTTGGTGGGCTGAAGTATAGAGTAGCAGATGAGGCATTCCTCTTGGCCTGCAAAACGGACAGTTGTGGCTTTTGGGGGGTCAGGGCCACAGGTACATGACTGGGCTAACCTGCGCATGTATAATGTATCGTCCAACATGTGCGGCTGTGCAGTCACAGGTGATGCGTACCCTTCATAGCAATGGACTTGCTGGATGACAGGTGTCGGTCGGCTTATCATTTCTGCCTCACCTTCAAATTCCTTCTCCACATTCCGCTTCCAGAGCGAGACTGCCTCGGCCACCGAGCCGTTCTGGGTGCGCAGGAAGGCGTCAATGGACAGCAGCCACTTGCGCAGACGACCGTCAGACACGCCCACCTACAACCAGTGCAGTCAGCAAACAATGGCCAGCCGGGCTACAGGCAACTGCTGGGCCTGTACCAGGGTTAAGATGGGATGGGTCCACCGTTCAAGTTGCTGATGGTGCTTGCTCACAAGCAGCGCCCATGGCTGGTTCAGCGCTTCAACTGATGCAGCCTCATAACGATATGCCAGGATGTGCCTGAGCCCATAGGTTGCCTTCCACTGTTGCAAAACTCCACAATTCTTATGCCTGGTGTTGGGCTATAGCACGCAGCCTCACTTGCCTTTTCACGGCAATCCACCGCCGGAGGCCTTAGTGGCATGCTGGTTGGCAGCTTAACCACCAGCTCCAGCATCTGGCCGTCCTCCACTTCCATCGCTGCAGCAGCACTCGCGCCAAGGGGCATGGGATATGGTGAAGTTTGTCACGGTGAGGTGATATATTAATTCCGACCTACCAGAGCTCTTAATGGAAGGCAACCATGGGGGTGACCGGGCAAGCTATTACAACTCCTTGCAGGAGCATTGCCTTCCCTGCTTGCACTCTCGCCAGCACTGTTTCGTCATTCCGAAGCCAACCCCAGCGGCAGCAGCCACGTGCAGAGTTACCAACCGACCGAGTCCTCTACCAGCCGCACCACACGCAGGATGGGAAAGAGCCAATACGCCAACCGGGCCTTAGGTCTAAAAGCACCACCGTCACCCAGTCCAAGCACGTGCCAGCTGTCACTATATAACAAGCTGCTACTTTCCACGTTTTGCTGGGCCAGTTGCGCCTCGTACCCTAGCCCTGCAACCAGTTCACACCACCGCAACCCATGCGCACCCAACAGCTGTTGCTGCTGTCGCTTCTAGCAGCCTGCCCACCACTCCCCGGTCCCGCCATCCTGCTACACTATGCCCACCTGCGATGACCTCTCTGCTGGTGGGGTTCGCCCGCGCGGAGAACTTCCCAGACTTGCCAAACGCCAACGCCGCCTGCAGGAGGTCATGCACCTGCTCGTCTCAGGCATTGAACACCAATAGGTGCGACACAACTCAAGTTAGGCACAAGGTGACCGCAAGCAAGCGTGCCAGCACCCATGCACACTCACCTCCCGTACAACCTCGCAAGGTCAAGCTATATGAAGACCAGCCCCGCACCTCCTCTCTAATCGCATTGCCGGCCACCTTCATCAACACCAGCCCCGCACCTCCATGACAGCAGCAAACTCTGCGGCCAACAGGCCGCCGCTGACTGACGCTGCGGTGTACCGCTCCACAGCGGCGGAGGTGCCCCTGTCCCGCAGGTCGCTGAACCACAGCCGTGCAGACGCGGGGAGAGCCTGCAGGGGGAACAAAAGCAAAAGAGAATTAATTTGGTTGCCCACTCATCCAACGCGACCTCTACTGGTCACTGGGCTGAATGGAATCTCACAATCCAAACAGGCTAAGAAAGACAAAAGTTGATTATGTCGTTAGACACCCATGCCTGCGGTGGCCACAGGTGGAGTTACTGGCTGATCTCTCACGCAAGAGCGTGCTCCTCCCTGAACAACACATTACTATGACATACAAAGAGTGCACCCATAGCAAGTGCAGCACATGCAAGGAGCGCCTCAGCCGGGAGAGGAATGGCAAGTGCACCTGAAGGAGGGCGGAGTACAGCAGCACTGCCAGCTGCTGCGTCCCAGGCGGGGTATCCGATTGCCCCCGCACATGTTGCTGGCCGTGGCGGTTGGGAAGCCCCAGTGCTAGGAACTGGGCTGCAGCGATAGCGGTGGGTGACGGCGCAGGGCACCCTGTGCTCCCGCCAGAGCTGGCTGCTGCCGCTGCGGGCTGCGCAGAGGCAAACATCCAAGCATGCTTTGGCCTGGGCACGGCACGCCGGGGAGCCTCTCAAGCAGCCTGTGAAGGCCATACGCATGCCTGTAAAGGCCATACTCATGTAGCTCCTGCCTATGCATGATCCCACCGCAACAGCAGGCCCAAATGCCCTGGGTACCAGCCACTATCACAGCCACACAGCAGGCCGCTCTCTTTGCCCACCTGCGACTGGGCAGCTGGAGCGCTGCGCCCACTGCGCTTCCCCGCTCCCTCATTACCTAGCGGCAGCAGCGGCACCTGCAGGAGGCAGGGTGTGGTTGGCACCCCCTGTGCAATGGGCGGGCCAGCGCCTCCTTCCTACCGCCAAGCTGTTGTTTCTAAGCGAACACTTTTAAGTGTTGAACTCCTCTGCCATTGTCCTCCTCTACACCTTTCCAAAGCAACCGCCCACTACTCACCCTCTTCTCCAAAATTGGGCTCCCTCGACGACGATGACATCCAAACTTCTCCCCTCTCAGTCTCTACCCACTACACTAGTAAGGCACGCAGCAGCCCCACCCCGCCCTTCCACCCGTCCCTTCTTGGCTGCCCCAGTAGGGCTCCCGCGGTAGGACCGCGCCCCGACCCCCCGCCCCCACCCCCCCCCACGCAGCTCTCACCACCACCACCACTAATCTTACCAGGGCACCTAGCACGCCCGGCACCACGGTGTGGGCGTCCTTGAGGGTCTGAACCAACAGCCGCCTCCCTCCCGAGTCTGCCGGCTGTGCCAGGATGTGCGCAACCAGCAGCGCCCAGGCCGGCAGCAGGGCCGGGTGGGAGGGGTTGGCAACAGCCGAAGCCAGCTCGGGGCGTAAGGTGACCTGCATGTGAAAGGGAACAACGAAGCGCAACATGATATGAAGCGGCGGTGCTGAGAAGCTGTCTGTCAGATATCTGAACCAGGCAGGAAGGTCTTACACAAGGCAGGGTTTGAGTTGGGGGCCCAGAGGTGCCATGTGCCATCATATTGGGAGCAAGGCTTATGCCAGTGTGCCAGTGTGCCTGCCCCACTACCGTACCATGGACGCGCGAAAATTAAGACACTTCCACCCGCTCATAGTCCCTCAGCCAGGAGCTTGGATGCACGCAGCTAGCAAGTTCTAAACCCACGCAAGGACCACCAAACCCTGCCTTGCACCAGGTCTGACAGGTCCCGATTTCAATCGCATGAGACAGTAACCACCTGCCCCCCCCCCCCTCCTTGCCCTTCCAAAGTAAGGGGCCCCATGAGGCGGCACTGTGCACCTGCTCCAACATGGCCACGCTGTCGCTGCTGTCGATTTCCGACTGCTCCAGCTCCTCCTCAGACACCCCTGCATCAGCCACACAAGGAGCCTCGGCTGCTTCCGGCACACACAGGTCTTCCAATTAGCCAACCCTTGCCCTGGTATCCATGTCAGCAGCCATGGTACACAGTTGATGCTACCTGCCGAGGATGATCATGTACCAGCCTATGCGCAAGGGTTGTCCGTGGCTAGCACCTGCCATATCAGGCACAGCATGTGCTGCAAGGGTTGTCAAGTTTTTTTAAGGAGGACCCTGCTGCTCAAACCCTCTACCGCCTACAACGGGGGAGGTTGGGTCTGGGAAAAAGAGCCTGTACCAGCCACAATGGCACACCCTGATAGTCCAAAAGCGCCAACCTAACAGAACACCAAGCTCATGATGCTTGCAAGCAGGTGCATGTCTGGTGGCTGAGCTGCTTGACAGCACCCCGGGGACTCACCTCCAGCGGCTGAGAGGGACCCCAGCAGGGCAGGGTGCAGCAGCAAAGCCTCGTAGGCGGCCGCAGCAAGGCTGTGAGGCACCGCCCCGGACAGAGCCAGGGACAGCAGCGACCCCACTGCATCACTGCCTGCACCCAAGACCGCCCAGGTAGCGTACACCGCAACACGGTGATTGCTTGCTCTCCGCAGCTACATATGTTCAGAAGCCAGGACCAGCATCGGGACCCTTCAGGGCCGCTGCGTCTAGTGTGGGCAGTGACCGCACCAGGCGCACCGGAAAATACTAGGTTTGCGGTAATCCGCCACTGCACACCACATTTACCAACTGCTGGAGTGGTAGGGCAATACAACTACTATAAGCCTTGCACAAGAGGGGTGACGAAGGGCGTCCTTGGGCCTGCTGCAACGCGCCTCCCCCCCC
>BBXU01000890.1:0-16572 GCA_001598975.1 Parachlorella kessleri | reverse complement strand
ACCCCCTTCCCTTCCTTCCCTCAGCGGTGGACAGTTTGGGCACCTTGAGCAATGCAACCAGAGCCGCAAATTGCCCCAGCCTTGCCATCAATTCTTATGCCAGTGTCGGTTAGCGGCCAGCCAGGGTTATGTCTCATGGCCAGAACACTGCCTCAAAACACACCTGTGCTAGCATCCAGCCCATTCGCCCTAGCCAGCGCCACTTCCAGGTAGGCCCCGTCCGCTGCCCGCAGCGTGCCCAGCACCTGGGCGCCAAGCAGCTCCTGCCAGCTGTCGCCGAGCTCCTGGCCCTGCCCCAGCCAAGCTCCCAGCACTGCTTCACTCTCGCTGCCTGCCGCCGACGCCAGGCCCACCAGTGCTCCGAATCCCACAAGGCTTTGCAGCGCGTCAGAGCAGGCCGCCGCCTCCGCTGCCTGCCAGTCCGAGACAGGCAAGGAGAGGGCCTGGGGCGCGATGGCGGCTATGATGGCATAGGCTTGCAGCCAGGAGCGCAGCAGGGGCAGCAGGCGGTGCCCGGAGGAGGCGAGGGCTGCTTGCAGGGCCTCTGTGAACCTAGAAGCCTCCGTCATGGCCTGCAGGCGGTACCATAAAGTAGCACCATGAAAGTGTAGTGCAGGGTTGCTGGTTCGCACGCTAAAATGAAACAAAGACCAGGCATGGCAGCGAACACATGGTTGCTCGCCTGCATGCAGAAGGACCACAGGACCAGGCACTGCAATGGTACGACATCACCAGAGCAAATCGAAAACCCAAGCCTGCTGAACCAGAGCATCCTCATGCAGGCAATAGCAGGCTGTGCCCTGCCTCTGCACTCAGGGGGCCCTACAAACACACGGGCAGAGTGCCAAAGCCCAAAAAGCCCACCTTCTGAGAGTGCTCCACCACGCCCTTCTGCTGCAGCCGCCGCCAGAACTGCACCGCTGCCTGCACTGAGCCCAGCTCAGCCCCCGCCACAGCGGCGGCAGCATGCGCCAGTGCGGCCGCCACCTCGGACGCGAGGCCCTCTACCAGGCTGCAGCAGCTCTGACACCCGGAGGTCAGGGCGCTCAGCAGCAGGGACCACTGGCTCTGCGACAGCTGCCGCCAGCAGTATGCAATGACGCGGAGGGCCAGTTCCGCTGTGGCAGCGGCATGAGCATCCCCGGTCTCCGGCGGCCCACTCTGTCCAGCGGCTTCGCTGTCCCGGTTGCTCCCTGCCGCCTGCCCTGCGCCTGCAGGCGTGGCGGCACCTGATCCCCATTGCGCCTCAATGACAGCCAGCAGGGCTGCTCGCTCTGCTTCAGTTGAAACAGGAGCAGTAAAGCCCTGGGAGCCAGGGATACTGGCAGCCTTGCTAGGTGCAGCTGCTGCTGCCTCCTGCCCAGGTACTGCTGGCTCTGGTGCTGCGTTGCTGGCGGCAGGTGGGGCACTGCTGCTCGTGGGATCCCTGGGCTGCAGCCGATTTGCCTCGGTTTCTCGAATGCTGCCGCCTGGGAGCTGTATGGAGTAGGAGGGTGGGTGGTGGGAGGTGTCCACCGCCACGACCTGTAGGCCAAAACAGGACCAGTCGGGCTATGTAGTTGCATATGAAAAAGAAGGTGATCTCTCAGGTTAGCACTGGTGCATTTTGGATTTGGGGCGCAGTAGGTGACCTAAAATGGGCCAATTGGATAGCAGCATTTTCACCCTCACAGTTGCGCGCATGCAAGTCAACAGGTTCTGCACATTCACAGGGAGCTGCAAAACAGCACACCCGTTGGCTGGTACTCAGTTGAACAACTCTAGAACTTAAGCAACTCCAAATGAGTTGTCGATTGTATGAACCCCTTTGCCGCATAGGATATACCTTGGCTGGCTGCCACGCCGCACTTCTGTCCAGGTACCACACTGCATCCCCCTTAGCAATGCTGCTGGTTCCTGGGACGGCACCGGTGTCGCTGCCGCTGCTGCTGCCGTTGGCTGCTGCTGGCTGGGCTGCGAGTTCTGCAGGAGCCCCGGCTTGCTTGGGCTGTTGCACTTGCTGGCTCGGCGTTGGAGGCACTGCCGGGGTTGGGAAGCAGCTGCAGCGTGGTCCAGGGGAGAGTGGTACATCAACTCGTGAGTCAGTTCGGAGCCACGCAGTTTGATATCCCCAAACAGCCAACGGCCCTCGCAGACCATGTAAATCATGCAAACTCCCTGCCCCAAATATTGAGGCCCCAAAAGTCCTGGTTAGAACCTGTCAGAATCCTTAAACCAGCTTAGTCTTCCCCAACAAGGAGCTGATTCTAAAATGCTAGGTAGGCTTAACCAGGAGACAGGATACCCTGACACATCTGCACCACTTAGCATAGCTACAGCCCCTCGGTAGGGCGACGAGCGCACGGTTCAGCCTAGCCTCAGCCACCACTATCAGGCACATATGTATTAACCCACACAGCTATGGGTGTGATGCCAAGGCGCACAGGCGCGCAGTGTCGCACCTGACCACAGCAGCCAGCATGGCATATCTGCTACTGCCTTTGCCGTAAGCTGCACACAGCTGCGAAGTGAGTGCCGGCAGCCCGGACTCTTCTAGCAGTCGCTTGCTGCTCCTGAAGGCAGGTGCTACCTTTGGCACCACTGCAAGCACTACAGGCAAAGGCGCTGGCGCTGCACTGCCTGCCATGCCTGCTATGTGTTCAGCAAAGGAGCGTGCGGCTGTTGCCTCGGCTGCCGCGCTGCTGCTGTTGGCTGCTGCTCGTAGCAGCTGGCACAAAACAACCAGGCTGGCGCTTGTTCTTCTTCTTCGGCTCCTGTTGCTCATGCTGCCACCTGTGCTAGCCTCAGGCCCCTGCTCCTCCTCCAATGTCTGTGCCTGCTCTGATTCTACTGCTGCGCTGTATGCAGCCGCCAAAGTGCCTGCCAAAAGGGCAGGGGAGCCAGAGGAGGCCTCCTCAATGAGGTGGGTGATGACAGGCACTCCCTGCAGCACCCGTCCCTCATCTGCATAGCTGCACGAAGCACCAGCCAGCGCTGCCAAAATGCCCAGGGCAACCGCTGCTGCAGAGTTGGGGCCTGCAGCGGCATTTGCGTGGGCCTCCTCGCGCACACTTGCCAGCGCCTGGGGCTGAGGGCTAGGATGGGGCTGCCCCAGCAAGGCATCGAAGCCCGCTTTCGACGCCAGCGCCACCAGAAACTCTGCATGGGCTGGGCTGTACCGCCTCACTGCTGCAGCTGTACCGCCCTCTGCTGCCCCTGAGCTGCTGCCAGCCAACAGCGGCTGCAGAAACTGCTGCCGAGCAACAAGGTCCTGGCCGCAGCAGCTGGGTAGTACCAGCATCACAAGGTTTGCTAGCCGGTCAAGGGCAGCGGCGGAAGCACCATGTGCTTGCCGGTGATATGTCTCTGTTGCAGGAGAAGGGGCTGCCTCTGCTGTCGATGCTTCCACTTGCTCAAGGGCACTTAGGACTGCGGCCTGGATGTCAGCCGCTAATGCGGCCCGCTGAGTGTGGGAGGCTGCCTGCATTAAGGTGAGGATCCTGGGGCCCTGGCTCCAGATGGCCTCGGCTAGTCTGCAGGAGGCGGCGGCAGCACCACCAACACCCCTTAGTAACCTGGAAAATATAGGCAGAGGCGCTGGCTGCGTTCGAATCAGGTCACAACTGCTCAATTTTGGCAAAACCCTACAAGAACTTCTGCCCCCCTCGCGAGGGTAAGCTGACTGGCAAGCTGGCCCACTGGCCTGGGACTCCCTTGTCCTCATCTGCAGTGGGCAATCTCACGATGTTCCAACCAGCTGCAAGTACTGCGCATGCAAGTTCAGGCATGAGCTGGCTTCCAGAAATTGGCTGCTGCCCACGCTGCTGCCCACTTGCCTGGCAGCCTCGCCCTGCTCCCTTCTTCCCAGCTGTGCCTGTCCCTCCTCCTCCTCCTCCTCCTCGCTACTTGAAGCCACGCTCTGCTCCTCCTCCTCAACATGCACAGCATGCTCAGCGGCAGCTGCCACGCAGTGCTGGACAAGAAGCCTGAAGACAGCTGCCAGTAGGCGCAGCTCCAGGTCTACCACCGCAGACGAAACATTCACCAAAGCCGCAGCAGGAGCTGCTGCCAGCACTGGGCTGCTGCTGCCTGCTGACTCGCTAATGCTGCCACCAGGGACTGCTGCAGGAATGGCCAGCACTATGTCCTGGACAATCTCCAGGGCAGCTACCACCGCCTCACAGTCTGCTGCCAAGCCGACATGCTTCGATGGATCAGCAGGCACAGCGGCCTCCAGCATGCCCAGCAGCTGAGCCAGGACCTTAGCTTGAGCTGAGGCAGAAAGCAGGGGCGATGAGTCATCACCCACGAGCAGCAGAGCTAGCAGCTCTGCTGTCTTATCGATGCTAGTTAGGCTGCTGTGTTCGACGGCAGGGCCGCTCCTGCGCTGCTGCTGCTGGGCTGTCAGGGCTGCTGCCATCAGGATCGCTGCCTGGTCCAGCGCGCCAAGGCGGCACTCTGCATACCAGGGCAGCTAGCATGAGTCGGTAGTGCATTTGTTCTTCGCAAACAGCACGCAGCCGCCTCAATCTCCCAAACTTCACAGTGCAACAACGAGCCAAATCCCAGGCTTTCTGCGCTTGCCAGGCGGCTGGCAGCAGCAGCCCAAGCGGGCCATGCACAACGCCCTTACGCACCTGCCACAGACAGGCCTGCATGTCCGCCCGCCACCAAGTGCTTGACCAGCATGAGCGCTGCACCCAGCTGCGGCGCGGCGCTGCCGCCGCTGCCGCCAGCAGCAGACGTGCCAGCCTCACTCGCTGGGGACCAGAGCTGGAGCAGCACTTCTCCAAACTTGCGGCCTGGGTCTGCCACCTGGCCTAGGCAGGAGAGCAGAAGGTCGCACGAGGCTGCTAAGGCCGCCTCATCATGTGCAGCGTCATGACTCACGCAGCGCCTGCAGGGCAGGGACAATTGCAAACCGTCTGTCAAGGGTAATGCACAGCTGCCAATACACGCAGCGCCTGTATGACAAGGGAGAACACATGCTGCGCCTCTAAGATAGGGGGAGGATTTCCCTGTGCTAGCCAGGACATGCAAAATGCGCCATAGTCTTACATCGCGCATGCACGTCTCCCTTTGCCCTTCCCTAAAGTTTTGCAGGCTGTTTGCATGGCAGCTGCTGCAGTGGTGTGGGCCTCTTCTATGCACGTGTGTGACCGCATTATGCTCCTGCTAAACGGCACCTGAGAAGGCTTTCTATCGTGAATGACGCGCTCTGGTGCAGCCGCAGCGCAGACATCTCTCCAACCAAGCTTCCTTCCGCTGCTGCGCCTGCAGTGCTTGGCAGGTACCAAGGCAAGGCGGTCATCTGCAACAGATTGACAACGCAATAGCTGGTGTGCTGATAGACCAACAAAGTTCCCGAAAGGGTGACAGACGTCCCAGAAGGGTTACAGACTGCGACAACAGCAATGTTTACCTAAGGCTTCGAGCTGAAGGACAGCCTCCTGCTATAGTTTGAGATACAGCCCTGAAGTACGGTAGGCCATACTTGTCCGCAATAGAAATGGGGACTGGGTTGGAAGTTCACCTGCACTGCTTGCCGCTGCAAGCGTCTCGTCTCCCGCTGCGGCTCCCTCCGCCCCCATAGCAGGCACAGCAGCAGCATGCTGCGGGAAGCGCTTCAGTAGTGTTGCCAGCAGGGACGCAGCAGCCGGCTGGACGCTGCCATTTCGAACTTCAGGAAGCAGCATTGCTATGAGGGGGCGGCACACCTCATTCCCAACATCAACCTGCACAGAAACCAAATGGCACCGTGGGGATCTTGGCATGTACCTTAGGCAAACCCCTCGTGGTCAGCAATGCCAGCTCTCTCACACACCAGCTGACGACCCAGCAGGGGACCCAAAAGCGAGGTAATCGACAGAGGCAATAGCACCAACTCAGTCCACCTGTGAAGGACATATCACCTAGAACGGACAGCGTACCCACCTGTTGACTTCCTGCAGCGTCAGCCAGGGCTGTAACAAGCCCAGTGACTCGCTCAAACGCCACTGCGGCCCTCTCTGGTACTCGCCCCTCCTGCCTGTCTTGTATTTGTCTGTGCAGCTCCTGCTCCTGCTGCCCCTGCTGCTGCTGTCCTTGCTGCAGAGCCACGGACCGCTTCGCAGCAGAAGTTAGGTAGCCTCCTACCACTTGCAGAAGCAAGCGCAGCTTGGCGGGTGGTGCCCCTGCTGGCGTTGCTGGCCCCGCTGTGCCTGCCAGCGTGGCAACAGGGCCGCAAAGCGCGCCCAGCGCAAGTTCAGCAAGCCCAGCGTCCCCGCCAAGGGCAGTGGCGGCAGGCAGGACAGTTTGCGGCAGCACAGCATCCAAGATCTCCCTGCAGAACTGTTGAGCCCGGCTGGGCAGCTGGTAATCGACGCTGCTGCTGCCGCTGGTGGTGCTGCTGTCGGCAGGAGGAGCAACGCTGCCTTGGGTAAGCAGCTCGGCTTTCAGGAGCGCATACACCAGGCACTCCTGCAGCAGGCAAATCCTTGAATACACTACCCATACGCTTGAGCTGTCTCACTCCTTGGTGTGATGTCTCACACAGTCTGTTAGTGCTAGACACATGGAATAAAAACATGGAAGTGCGCAGCCCAGTCACTCATACAACTCCTTGAAGAGAACCAACAAACACTGCCATCTACCTATTTAAAATAAATACGCTCAGACCTCGCCGCCCAGCCGTAGCTCAGCGCGCGAAACCTCAACTTAGAGCACCAAAGGCAAACATCAAACTGAGACCAGCAAGGCAGCAACACGGCAGCCTACCAGCAAGCAGACTACCCCACCTTGAAGCAATCTGCTGCAGCCTTTCTGGCTCCACCGTCAGAACTGGCCTCCAGCCCGTCCCAGACGCTAGTAAGTAGGGAGGTGAAAAACATGGGGCTAGGCCCGAGAACCTCCTGCAGGCAATGGAACATACCAGCCAGTGAGTTATAAGGGCGCGGTGATTGGGGCTGCACACAGCACCACTGACAGCAGGCAACCACAGCCTCGGCAGTGCTGCTGCCAGGTCGCTCCAAAATGCCCTCACAAGTAATGGACTTTTAGTACCTCAGGCATCCCTGTGGAAGACCAGGTGTGTCTGGGACGGGCCAGGGAGTGAGGCCAGACACAGCGCTTGGCCCTATCACTAAACTGCTATGGTTTCCACTAATCTACACGTCCAGGGCTCACACATCCCAGGATACCAATTGCCAGCATGGTTAAGCAGCCTGTGCACCTTTGGAAGCAAAGTGATCAGCGGCAGCACAGCCGCAAGGGAGCTCTCTGCAGAGCCATAGCAGGCATGTCGCAGCAGCGCCCAAAGCCGTGGCAGGAAAGCCTTGGCCATGTTGATGTGGTCCCACGCCTGGGGGTAGGCCTTGGCAAACGACAAGATGGCGTCCCACGTGGATGAGTGATTGGAGGGGTCCTTGTCTGATAGCGCCCCAAGGACCACAGGAGCTCCCTCAGTAATGTAGTCCTGCGATCACAAGACCAGTGGTACATATCCCTGTTTCTACGTACAGCTGACAGAACTACCAAAGTGAAAGCGCAAGAACCTAGCCTTGACTCGCACCGGCCTTAGCTCGCTGGCATACCTCAACCAACTACATTGCCACAGGAGTCACAGCAGCGTCAGGTTCCCTCCATAGCACCATTGAAGCACCGACGCAGTATAATGCTAGGCACAAAGCATCCTGCAAGAATCCCAGATCTTTGAAGGGTACCAACACCGCCACCCTCACCTGCAAAAGACCGGGGCACCTCCGAGCCACAACGGCTACCAAGGAGTAGCCTGCCCGTCTCACCCCCGGCGCCTTAGACTGCAGCACCCCCTTAGATAGCGCTGGCTGCCGCAGGAGCGCCCCCAAGCCCTCCAAGAAAGCCTCCTCTCCTGATGCAACCCTTGCTCCATTATCCTTGCTGCCCACGCCTCCATCTGTATTCCCTGGTTCAAGGCCCGCACTCCCAACGCTACTGTCAACTGGGGCCAGGCTGTCAGGCCTGATTGCTTCGTCAGAAGTGGGATCACCAACAGAGACTTGCGTGGGAGCAGGGGCAAACAGGTCGACAAGGGCGCCAGCTGCTGCACAGGTGGCTGCTAGCACACGCTCATGCCGCTCCTACAACAACGGCATGAGGCGATATTCCGTGCTGGATAGCTCACATCCTAGTAAGGCAACAGAGCGCATAAGAATTAATTAAACCAGCATGTACATGTTTGGCTGTCAGCCACGGACAGCATGCTGCCATGCAAACCAGGAACTTCCATGACCCATCCATCACCCCAGTTCTTGCCCAAACAAGTAACCTGCCAATGACCTGCAAGTCCTCTGGCGCCTCTTTCTTGGGGTCTCCCAAGGACTGTGGCGTAGACGAAAGGTTGTCTTTCAGCAGCTGTAGCAACTGCAGGTCGGGGAGGGAGAGCATATCAAGGTGAGTCAAAGATGCACAGGCTGCACATTACAGCCTGAAAACCCGCTCATACGCACAGTTTCACTGCCTGTCATTGGATCACACAAAGTGGGAAATGGGAGGGTGTGCATGGCTCCTAATGACTACCAACCCCATCAAGCTGGGGTACACAATGTGCAAAAACAGCTGGCAGTAGCCACAGCTAGGCAGTTCCCTGCCCCTCAAGCAGTAGCGGTGAGAGACAGAGAAAGTGGAGAAAGCCATCCAGCAACACGCAGACACAGATGCCCCCGCCCACGGACCCCTCCCTACCTCTGCCCGGCAGAACAGCAGCACATCGCGCTGCTTCGCCGCTGGGAAGGCCCTCACAAACCCTGTCCTGGCCGCTGCTGCTGCATCCACGTGCGTGTCAAACTGTCCTAGCCACCAAGAGGGCACCAGGGACCTGAGGAAGGGTGCCAGGCTGCGCCCCAGAGCTGCTGCCAGGGCCCCCATGACTTGGGAAGTCTCTGCCCTGACTGCCCTGCAGCAATACCGCACATGCCACCTGGGTTGGGCACATGTGACCTGGAATGATTCCCCCTGAAAGCCCTCTATGCAACAGTATTAGCAAGAACAGAAGCGAGGGCTCCCAAGCACCGTCAACCTCAGCTGAGGGACGAGATGACAGGTATTCTTGAGTACGAGGCCCCCCGTTGCTGCCAACTTTGCAACTGCAGTATTTACTGGGACATGTACGGGGACGTCAGGGAAGCTATGAAATAATGTACAAGGATGCCTGCGGAGGCCCTTTCGCAGTCCACATGAAGTTTCTATGACGAGCTTGAGAGGTTGGCCTCCGCCTCACCTGCTGTTGTCCATGACCAGCTTGCCATACAGATATGCCCAGGGAGGGACTGCCTGCTTGATGTCCCCCACATCCTTCTCCTTCACCAGCTGCCCAAGTGCCTGCACAAACAACGGTTATATCCTTTCCTGCCTGGAGCTGGCAGTGGGTTTGCTGCCGCATAACAAACTTGTACCAAGCTTGCTGGTGTTTGCTCATGCTCCCGGTGTTGCTCTACCAACATCTGTGGGCCCAGTCGGCAATCAACACTAGCACAAGGCACCTCCCGCCCTGGATGGGTGGTCGACCATGCAACTTCGCAGGACGAAATTCTCAGGCTCAGGCTCAGGCTCTCCACGACAGCAAGCCCTTCACCCCAAGACTGCCATATCCTCAACAACCCTGACCTGTCGGTGCACCGCTTTCCACTCTCGCACCTGCAGTGCCTTGAGTTTGGTGGTAGCGTCCCGCTTTGAAAGCTTCTGCAGCTGCTGCGAGAGCTCGCCATCCAGGTCAGCAGGTATGATGGCCGCCCTGGGCACCTCGGCTGCTTGTAGGGTGGGGGCTGCTGCTGCTGGCAGCACCGATGCCACCTGGCCGATGTACTTAGCTCCAAAAGCAAAGCCTCCAGGAGCACTCCCAGAAGGAGCAGCCCCAGAGAACCTGGGCAGCAGTGAGACAGTCCAGGCTTGGTGATCGTGTGGTGCTACCATGACGTGCAGACCGATGACCCCACTTCGGTGAAATAACCTCACCCTCCAAAGCTTTCAGCCTGTCCCCTGCCCTTTGCGAGCAGCTCTGCCGCCTTGGCAGCACTGCTTGCTCCCTTCCTGTCTCCCTTTCCCATGAGCACTAATCGTTATGAGATCACTGCCATGACATACAAAGGATGCAAACCCACAATCGACACAACAAAATATGTTGAGCGCGCCTTGCCAGGCTGGCGTCCAGCCCGGGAATGAGCTGTGTCAAGTTGTCTCCAGGTTGACCCAGACTCGCAGTACTTGGTCGCATTCCTGCGTTTGGAGCTGCAGCAAACCTTTGCTTAGTCAGTGCCAGCGCGTGAGCAAGCCAGATTGCGCGCTGTTGTTTCAGCAATTCTGTGCCTCTTTCGAGATGACGCAGCTGCAGGCAGTTGACGAGCATACAGAGCTTCCAAAAAAGCAGGAGAAGCAGCGATTCCTCCTTCCAGACGGGCTGCAGGTAAAGAAATTTTGACGGCGCTTTGTGACTGACGCTGTTAAACGTCGTTGTAGGTTCGCCAGCCTTCTGCTTTTGAATACAGGAAACCAACACTTTAATAGCTGCGCGGTCCTCCTTCAACCTCGGCGGCTCTGTAGGTGAGCTGGAGAAATAAGCGCCAGCTTGGTGCCAGTGCACCAGGCTCTATCGGCATATGCCCACGGCTTACTCTCCGTTAACCAACCCCCCTGCACATGCCACCTTCACAGGAGAGGAAGGAGAGCGTGATAATGACTTCCTATACTGCCCCACTCTACGGTCCCAGCTTACCCCCCGCCCCAGCCCCTTCAAGGTGTGCCGGCACGAAACCGTCCGACAGCATATGTGCACTGCTGCCGCCTGCTCGCACCGCAGTATCCCACACATCTCAGCGCTATACTTGCTGACCTTAGTTTGAATTGTCCTGCAGGAGCATAACAATTATGGGGGCGGCTTCGTTAGCGACCAGGACCGGGTTGCGCTGCAGGTGGGCACCAGGCATTCAGCTGTACATGAACCATGGAGACATTGAGCGGTATTCTGCTTAGTCGTGTGACGTCAGATCCAATGACAAGCAAGAGGGTGCCCCCCCCCCCCGCCCCCCCCGGGGCACCCAATATACACCCCGTACACCCCCGGCCACAGCTATTTGTGATTATGCCTGCAGTCACTGATCTATGCCTCCCCAAACTCCGCTGGGGCCAGGAGTGGCGACAAGGCCGGCACAGCAGGAGCTGCTGTGCGGCGCGGCACCAGCCGGCGCTGTAGCGTAGAGAATAACAGCGATGCCTACATGCCTCTGCCCCGCTTTGCGCTACGGAGTGGGGGCCGCGAGACAATCTTCTTCAACCCCAAGGACGCTAACATTGCCATAGTGACATGTGGAGGGCTATGCCCAGGCTTGAACGACGGTGGGTGCTCGAACTGTGCTTCAAATGAAAACTGGGTAGGCGTTGCATGACGAAGGCAGAAGTCAAGCATGGATATTGTCGGGCAGCAATGTTTTACTGATGGTGGGGGTGTCTGACCATGAGACTGCCACTCGTATGTTGTGTTGCCTGCCTATTGAGCCACTGCTTGTGGCTTGACCCGTACACCCTTCAGCAAGACTTACTGCTTGTGACATTCCCGCAGTGGTGCGCTCCATCGTGCACAAGGCGCTGGACTATGGAGTGCCAGAAAACCAGATCCTGGGCATACGCTACGGTTTCCGGGGCTTCTACAGCAAGGAGCACCGCCCCATGGTGCTGACAAGGCGGGCGGTGGATGACATACATTTGGATGGCGGCACCATGCTGGGCACCTCTCGCGGTGGTGCTGACGTGCGGGAGATTGTGAAGAGGTACTTGCCGGCTGCTTGTCAGGCATCAGAGTGTTCTTGCTGATGGAGGTGTTGGAGGCATGGGGCAGCAGGTGGGTGCTGCTGGTGGGCGCAACGGCTTGGGAGTGCGTTGCAATTGGTTAGGTGTCACCGGTGCCAGGCAGATTTTGGTCGGATGTCGAACTTCCCCTTAGTGATCTTTTAGCAATGGTAGGGATGCCTGACAGGTCAACCTGTAATAACCTGATGCAACACCCCCCTCCGCAGGCTGGACCTGTGGAAGATTGATATGCTCTTCGTGGTGGGGGGCAACGGCGGCAATGCCGGCGCAGCCGCCATCCAGCGGGAGTGCGAGCGCTGCAGGGTGACCACTGCCGTGGTGGCTGTGCCCAAGTCCATCGACAATGACATACTTTTGGTGGGTGCAAGCGGGGTGTGGGTGGGTGGGTGGGGTGGGGGCGGAGGGCGGGGGGTGGGGGGATGGGGGTGGCCTGCTTCCTGGGAGGTCTACTCCCTGCCCCACATCCATGGGCACTGCCAGTCCTGGGGATGAAGGCTTGTGATCCCTGTTTACTTGTTACTAGTGATGGACTTGGTGGTAGGTACCCCATATGCCTGGCAAGAGCTGGACCACCATGGCTCAGTCACATTTCCTGCCCCCAGTGCAGATTGACCGGTGCTTTGGGTTTGACACGGCGGTTGAGGAGGCGCAGAAGGCGCTGATGGCGGCAAAGGTGGAGGCCTCCAGCGCTTACAGGTCGGCACTTGATGGCATTGGGTGCAGGCGCCTGTGTGAGAAAGGGTTCTTGCTCGTTGCCTTACGGTGGTGCTTCACTCCTTGTGTCTGTGGTTCCCTCACAAATGCCAAGGGCTGCGGACCTGTGGTGTGTGGCGCCAATTGGCAAGCTTAGTACTGACTTGATGGCGACCTGGTATGCTCCAGGGGGATTGGTATAGTCAAGCTTATGGGGCGGCAGTCCGGCTTCATCACCGTCCAGGTAGGTCTTGTGCCGGTGCACAGTTGCCTGGAGACCTGCATGTTTCAACGCGATGTGCTCTGGGCGGTTCGTGGCTGCCTTCAGCACCTGAAGCTGTGCAATTTTTTGCAACCTGCGTATATATCATTTTTCTGCATCAAGGTTTGTGACATGAGTCTTTCACTGGCGGTGTCAGGACTTGTAAGGATGCCCTGTATATGCTGTGTCTGCCTATTTAGCATAGGCCTTCATTGTCTTAATCTTGAATGGGCGTGGCATGGCTGCCTTGCAGGCAGCGCTGGCGTCTGGTGTCGTGGACGCCTGCCTCATTCCTGAGGTGCACTTTGAGCTGCACGGGGAGCGGGGCCTGCTGGCGTATGTTGAGAGCATCCTGGCCAAGAAGGGGCATGCCGTGGTGTGCGTGGCGGAGGGTGCAGGGCAGGTGAGGCAGTTAGAGATTTTCCTGGTATCGGGTGCACCCTGGTCATCTAGCCATCAACACCTTTGTAAGCCCCGCCAGTCTCCAACAGCGTCGTGGAAATGGGTGCAGCCCATGAGGCTTCCTGACGGAGGGACCCAAAGCGTGTGGATGCCAAACTCTGCGAATTCCGCCGCTTGTGAAAGGCATTGCAGTGATGAGGGCGCGGGCTGCATCAGCTGCCAAAGGACTGCAAGAAATGCACTGCCTAGCGCAGATTTAGCACAGGGCACCCGCCAGTGTGGTGTTCCGTGTGCAGGACATCCTTAATGGTCAAGGCGGCCCTGATGCTGTAGACGCCAGCGGCAATCCCATCCTAAAGGATGTGGGCACATGGCTGAAGTCGCAGTTCAAGGCCCACTTCAAAGATGCAGGTGCGTCATCCAGCGCATCTGGCATATGGCAGCTCGTGATGTCCCCCATGACTTGCCTGCCTTGGCCTGGGGCGGTCTTTCCATGTCGAATACCACACTTCTTCCCCAGTCGTCATGCTGCTTGAGTTGCTTAGCAACCCCAGAAGGCACCTCTACCCTGGGTCCGTCTGTTCTTGCTACAAAGGTGAACTAAATTCACCCCAGGGTACCCTAACCGTCCTTCTTTGCGGCTGCTGCTCCAGATATCAAATATATCGACCCAAGCTACCTCATAAGATCTATCCCGGCCACCAGCAGTGACAGGTGAGCATCCGGGAACCCACCGGTCGAACAGTGTCGGTGACTCCTCCGTTACCTGCTCAGAGTGCCTTCTTCGAGGCCTTCATGATATGGGCAGGCCAGCGCTGGCCTGGATCAGGTGGCACTGGCACTGGCAACGCAGCCACAGTGACATGCTGTCCGACTCTGTGGAGGGATGCTGCTACCTGGTGGCTGGACCTTGCAGAAAACATCACGGTTTGGTCATGCATACAGGATCTTGTGCAAGATGCTGGCACATGGGGCGGTTCACGGGGCCTTTGCCGGCTACACGGGCGTCACCGTGGGCCTGATGAACACGCACTGTAAGTCCCGGATTGGTGGTAGCCCATGTGGTGAAGCTCCTGCAAGTCACTACTGCTGTGCCTGCTTTGCCTCAAGACCGAGGTCCAGCGCGTCATCAAGGGCCGGCCTGGCTTCCACGCTGTGGGAGTTGGAGCATGCCACTGCAGAGCGGCTACCTGGTGTATCCAGAAGTCAGCGCCTTGCACGACCACATCCTCCACTGACGGACCTCTGCTGCTTGATGCTGCAGATTGCTACCTCCCAATCAATGTCATCATACAGGCGCCTCGCAAAGTTGACCCAGATGGGGAGCTGTGGAACCGGCTCAGGGCCAGGTGGGCAGGTGTCTAGGCAGTGCCGTGGCTGGTGGTGAAAATCCTCTGCTAAATTTACGGATTGCACTGCCCGCCGCATGGGGTGAGGATGTGGTTTGGTTGGACTGTGTGCTGAGGACAGCGTTGGTGATGTTGCAATGCCTCCAATGCCTCCACCCAACCAATGCAATCCGTTCAAAGTGGCTGTCCTCAGATATTGTCGTTCCTGCATCACTGTGGAACTAACTGTGTTGCTCTTCTGCTGCAGCATTGGCCAGCCCAATTTCTTCTAAACAATACCTCGGCCCAGTCTAGGGCTCCCTTTTCTGGAACGCTTCTGATATATACTGATATGAGATTGTTCTGCTTTGGACCTGAGTATCCATCATCCTGTTCGCCAGGCCGTACTGGGTTGTATCACAGGCCCCCCTTACCCAGAGCCTTTCGAACTGGCTTGGGGTTGTATTACCATGCCAACTTCCCTGTCACTCTGTTCCCAGTGCTTGTCGTGCTACTGACCCCCTGCTATATCTGATCCTGTTGCTGGTGGTGTCCTCTTCATACTCTCCAGGCTGCAGTCTCCTTTGTTCATATTTGTTAACATATGTCTTCCTGACCAGCGCTAAATAAACGCAGGCATACGCCCGTTCTCTAGGCAGTCTATAAGCTTCAAGGATTAGTCTGGTTAAAGCCCTGCAGGGGAGCCCTGCAAGGGCCCTGCGCTTGCTGTCGTAAGCAAAGGACGGTTACAACCATAGCATGACTAGGAATACCTTGCCAGTACGTTAACCAGTGCTTGTTAAATTGTAATGATGAAGGAGGATGAGGTTGAATGGCAGTGCTTCTGATAGTAGAGTTCAAGTATGCCATCCGCCTCTTGGGAGGGCAGGGGCTGGTAGCACTTGGCCCGCAGCCCAGCCAACTCCAGGTGCCTCCCACAGTCAAACTGCATTTGCGGCTGAAATACGCAGGCCCGTGGTTTGACCTGCTGCCATGTGGGTTGTCATGAGCTGCGGAGTCTGATGCCCCACTGAGCTGCAAGGAGTTTACTTCTCCACTGGGCGGGAGGATGTCAGTCGATGCCCTGGCCCCTTCCAGCCCAGCCAGGCCCTCCCTTCACCAGGGAATCTCCTTGCCATCAAACGCATACCTGCATGTAATAGATACACCCGAGGGTTGGGATCTCACACAAAACAAATTACATGTACTGCCTCCTCTGGCAAGCGTAGGATGCATGGCGTGGTGCAACCAGCACGAGCCTAGGCAGAGCATCCCCATAACGAAGCACTTCCGCCGCCCACCAGCACTCACCACTTGCCATTCAGTGGCCTGTCGCTCTCCAGCACGGAGATCAGCCCACTGACACTCTCATCTACGTCTATCAAGCCCTGCCCGCCCGTCATGTCGGTGCGGACATAACCTGCAGGCAAGCAGCCCGGTTGCAGGTGGTGGATGCTTGCTTGGCAAGACTGCAGAAAGTGGCATCCCGGTCTCAGTACTAGCAGGCTGGCAGCCAGTGCATCAATAACACTGATTTCAGGCATGCCCCCCTGGCTTCCCCAAGCAAGCAGAATGATAGCCCGAGGCAAGTTACCTGGGTGTAGCAGCACGCATGTGACGTTGTCTGCCTTCAAGTCTATGGAAAGGGACTTGTTCACTGCAGCAAGGAATGGCATGGAGACCAGATCCTCTCAAAGATCTGACTGACACCAAGTGATCGACATGTCAAGCTGTGGCCCTCTGCAGAGGCTGCACATCCAGCGTATGTAAAGGGACGCACCAGCAGCAAAGGCAGGGATGCAAAAGGAAGAATTGCTCTGTTCCAGATTCTATCTGTGCACGCTATTTCCCTCTACACGGGCGTTTGTATCACATGATGACGGCTGATGAAGCTTACAGCTTGGGCGACAAGAGACTTCGATAAGGTAAATACCCACCTATATTCAGGGCAGCCTTACTGGCTCTATAGGCATAGCTGCCGCCGCGCCCATTATCGTCTATTGAACCCACCTGCTCTAAGGGCGCAGTGAACAACCAGTGCCAGGGTTGTACAATGTGCCAGCTGGTACGTCGCATGCACCAGCAAATTTG
>BBXU01000889.1:0-25798 GCA_001598975.1 Parachlorella kessleri | reverse complement strand
ACCCCCCCCCCCCCCCCCCCCCACTCTTTTTCACAACTGTCATAATACATTGACACGTCAAATAGCCGGCATGGTCCAGTATGGCCTCCTGCCACTAACCACACTGTTGTAGGGGCTCTCCATCCTTGCATGACGCAAACCCCTTCTAGCTGCCCACACCATACCTTAGACGTGATCTGGGCCACCATTGACTCGGCCCTTAGCAGCCCCTGCTTATGCAGCTGCTGAGTGACTAGTAGTGGCCCAATGGTATTCGTCACAAAGCAGTCGAGCATGTCAGCAGCCGTCACGTCGGCAAGGCCAGCCCTCCGCACGATGCCGGCGTTATTGATCACAAGGTCCAAGTGGCTAACTGCAGGCTTGAGGGAGGCTGCCCAAGCCTGTGGGCGGGGCATGGCGGTGCTGGAATTGTGGGGCAATTGGTGTACAGCCCCATAGGCTGGGTGAGCTTGTCAAGAGGCCTGCCGCGCCACATGGTCACTGTACATGTCAATGGTGGCACGTAGGGCTGCCAGCGTTTTAATAAACTTGGATCTGGCAGGGTGGTGTACAAGGGATGCTCTGTATGGCGTATTAGCCAGTCAGGAGTATAGGGGCACATAGGAGAGCTAGCAAGTAACAGGCGAGCATTTGTAAGGAATAAGTATCGAAGCTGTCCACCCACCAATGCGCCCACTGCAAACACCCATCGGAGCAACCGCACAGCATTATTGCCAGTTCCCAGGGCAGTAAGGCACCGCACAAAACCACTCCCTACCTGTTTAGGCTTACCTCGATAGACGTGGAAGAGGCCACATCCAGCTCAGTAATAGTCAGCCTCCCCTCACTCTGGCTGGCCAGCTGCTGCAGCTCTTCTGCTCGGGAAAGACTCCGTGTGGTTGCTATCACAGCATTGCCTTTCCGTAATAGCTGCTTGGTCAGCTGCAGGGCGCGATGTTCAAACAATAAGAGCGCTTATAGTTGTGCCACTTGTGGGGGCGCCTTCCAGACTGGTGTGGGGTCAGGTGGGAGGCTGGGGCCTCACCTCAAGCCCTATACTTCTATTGGCCCCTGTTATAGCTATCGTTTTGCCTGTCAACATGACACCGGGCATAGCACCCCTTTTTCACCGCAGGCGCCCTCCGTCCCAGATAGCGAAAGAAGAATGTTAGCGACGCAACTGTAAGATATAAGGGAGGCAGAACCTGATCAAAACCTGTGTCGACATGCGCGATGCTCCTCGCTATGGAATGATGGTGGGGGCTGTGACCGGCCCGCATCTGGTATCTTGGCGCCTTTGGTAAGATTCCGTCCCTTGGAGGGGTTGTTGACACCTACACCAAATCGTGTCAAGCATATGATAAAATGGGAAGGATGGGGGTCGCTCGCTGACTTAAAGCCAGACTTAGCCACAGAGAGTGCCCCCGGCACAGACATTAGTCAAACAACCAAGGGATGAAACAGCCTTCAACCGGTGGTTGTATTCTTGTGCACCGGGCCACTAATGTATTAATAATAAAACAATCAGCCTTCCACCGCACCTCTTAACCCAAGGGGTTACACCCCAAAACAGAATCTGTCAGGCGCTAAAACACTTACTAAAAGTACAGGTTTGCAGGATGTTAACTGATCCCAGGGCAGATGTGAAAGGAGTACCCCTACACTTTGGGAGACAAGTCACGTCACGCAGGCCACGAAGTCACCGCAAATGTTCATAATGCTGGATGGGACGTATTGTCAAGCGTCGATGGGAGTTTATACTAAACAGCAGAAATGTCGTCACTGTCAAATCTCGCTGCCACTTACGCATAGCAATGGCCATGCAGGGAACGTAGTGTTGAGTGTCAGACTATCATCATTGGAGGTCAGCAATACACATCCATGTTCAGTACCAGCGGAGCAAAATACACGAGCATGTGGCTGCCAAAAACCATAGCTAAGGCTGGCAGAGACAAGGCCTGCTGACCTCACGCACACCACCAGACAATCTCACAGCACCCGCAGGCAGCCGGACGAGTGCACCGCTACAGGCATTTCTGCTTCACCATGACGCCAGGCAACTCTGTAGGGTTGCAAACAAGCTGGCCAAACTCCATCAGCTGAACTGGGTGATTGCCTGCCTCTAGCCGCACCATAAGTTCATTTCGCCTTCTTGCCACCCTCAGCTGCCCGTCCACTCCTGAGGAGCGTCGTCCCTCTCTAGGTAGCCCTCATACGCGGCCAGTGCCTGCCAGTACAGCTGCCCCTTGTCAGGGCTCATCTGGAAGATCGACTTGAAGGGCACCCGGCTGCAACCGCAGCCCACGCCCCACGCCGAACCCCAGCTGCTGCGGTTCTGCTGGTAGCAGCACATGCACCTGGCGTGGGCAGGCTTGGGCCCCAGCCAGTGCAGCAGCAGGGTCCCGCCCGAGAGGCTGAGTAGCGAAGCTTCAGGGGCGGGACGACCCCAATAGGGCTTCCAGCTTAGAGTGTCAGGCAAGACCTCTAAGGCCGGGCTGTGGGCGCGCAGGAAGCCGTTGATGAGCCCTGCAACGGCACAAGGGGAGTCTTCAACACACCCTCGACTCTCCCTCTCCACCTTTATCGCTTGGCAGATGCACTCCCGGTGTAGCTGTCATTCTTGCAGCACCCCCAATTCCAACTGATACAACAGTTTGAAAAAGGCCACGTTGTGCACCTGACACATCACACCGTCAAGCTCATAGCACCAGCCGTGCGTGCACTGCAACCCAGGATGCACGCACCCAGGCTGACAGCACTGCCCTGCAACAGACCTTGCTCCCATCCTTGGAAGTCCCACCCCGCCTCCTTGCCAAACCGCAGCAAAGCCGGCCGGGCTAAGCGTAGCGCATCCATGTTCACTAGCATCACCCCCGTGTCCCAGGGAACACCATGCTGCCTCTCTCGGCCCAGCATCATCAGCTGCGGAGCGGGTATGCTGCAAGATGTGATGTCACCGCTGCGGCCGCTGTCACCGCCAATGCGACTCCTTCTGCCACGGCTGGTGCTACTTTTGCTTGTATCGTGGGCTCCATGCCACAATGACGGCTGGGCTAGGAGGGCTTGCTGGCGTTGTTGCAGCACGAGCTGCTGCTGCTGCCTCCTCTGCTGGGGCTGCGGTTCCCCAGATGTGCCAAGTCCAGTGCTGCCCTTATTGGCGGCAAATGTGCTGCCCATGAATAGCACATCCGTGTCTGTGCACAGGGCATAGCTAGCAGATACGTTGTGCAGGTCCACCATGCCCTCCTGTACAAGGCGCTCCACCACTATAGGGATATCCAGGCGCATGAAGCCGCCCTGCAGCCACAAAGCGAGTCACAGAGGCTGTTACACCTGACCTACCGGGCCTCTCAAGCTCTGGGCAAAGAGTCATCTTTGAGCTGGACGGTGCAGGGCTGCAGCAGTGGTGTCTTTGGCATATGGACGGTACAAGCGACACCAAGTACGCTTGTGGTACCTGTATACACACACCTGTATCCACACGTACGGGCATCAGTACATCGAGTGATGCCCTCAGGCAACCCAACTGCGTCCTATTCTTCAGCACTACCACAGCAGCTTCAGACCATGGACCCCAACTCTGCAGTCGCCCACAGGCGCTACAGAACCCTGCAAGCTCTTAGCACGTCCCTACCTGGTGCCGCAGCAGCCCGTTCCTGAGGCGTGCCTCCCTCACTTCCTTCAGCAAGCCGAGGAATGACAGCTCGTGATGCACCGCCACCCCTCCCCGGCCCACCAGCCAGTCCGCAAGGCGCTCCGAGGCGCCGGCATGAACCAGCACTGGCAGCAGGGAAGGCGCATGCTGCTGTGCTGACAGCACCGCCGCACGCACTTGCCGCCGCTGCTCCGCACTGGGCGAGGGTCCCAGGCACATGAACCACAGCAGCCGCTGGCAGCGACTGCTCCCAGCGGCAGCTGGCTGTTTGGCCGCTGGCAGTGTGCTGGCGCTGGTAAGCCTGTGCGCTGACTCTCCTGCTGCTGGCTCTGGTTCCGGCGGTGCTATGGCGCTGCTCCCAATAGCGTTCTCAAAGTGCAGCCATTGGTCGGCATCGGTTTCCTCTGCTGGATGTACGACGCCCGCTGCCAAGGATGGTCCAGCAACGGCCACAACAGGTCCAGGAAGGGAGAGCACCTCAAATGGGCCTTTCCTGGGAGAAACTCTCTTGCGTCCCATGGCATGGGAACTCCGAAGGAACCTCCGCTCCTGCAGCGCCAGGTGGCGTCCACTACAAGGTCGTCAAGGGCCCAAAAAGACAGAGGAAGTTCGTTACTGGCTCTTGAAGGGCCCATATAGGACAGTATCGTTAATATCTACAGTTGGCTGGTTATGTAAAGGCACCTGCAAGTACCTCAAGGTGGCAAGTGCCCTGGTGCAGCATGGATGGAGCAGTGAAGTGGCACTTGCGCATTGTTGAACACTAGGTCAGACCTGACGTACCACTGACTCGTGTGCTCCTTGCTTGAGCAGCGGGTGCAGCATAGCCTCCCCAACAAGCAAGAACCCCACCGTCAGGAACAGGAGCCTGATGTAAAGCTGCCCCCTTCCCAGCTGGTGAACATCTGCGCAGGACAAGGAGGGTGAGCAGGACACCTTCACAAGCCACACTTGACAAGCACTAGGGGTACTACGTGGCAGGAATGTGGTTCGAGATACCGTAAGGTTTTGCATCGTGGTTGCACTCTCTGCCAAGCTCACCGGGGTAGTCATGGGCTGGGGGCCTTTGCTCCCTGTCCATATCCTGTCAAAAGGTGGCCAGGCTAGCAGCTGTGAGGCTGGTAAACCAGTACATATCGTTGTTGATTGGAGTGATCTTATTCGAGGAAGAAGATGACTCGAAACCCTGCTTGTTTCCCCTTCCACACTGTCCAAGATTCACGGTTGGAAAACCCCTTCTCTCTCAATGCAAGACATTTCCTCTACACAAAATCCCCACCTCCGATTCGAGATCTGTGCACCGACTCCGAAGGGAGGCAGTCTTGCACTTTTGCTTGCCGAGGGTGAAGTTTGTCGACCCACCAGGTGCGTGGGTGGGTAAGGGAGACTTGGCGTTTGCTAAGTGCTACCAAAATCCTCGCTGGCAGGATGCTGAACACTTGAGCGTCGAGCCCCGCCTTGTTGCGTCTGGCATATCACCTCGTGGTTCGTTACCTTGCTGCATACGGGGTTCCTGCCCTGCAGAGGCCGCGAGGTTCGTCATGTGTACTGCTAGCACAATCATTGTCGCTGGGGCTCTCTCCCTTGGCTTTATCGCACCTCTTCTGCCTGCTGCAGGCGGTGGAGTGGCGTGTGTGTGGCATCACATGTTTTCGCCCGCTGCAGCCTCGTAGCAGCGAGTTGGGTTGGGTGTCTGTGCCGAATCCGTGAGGCCCGCCGGTCCCTGCCAGAACGCAAGCCAGTGCAACACAGCTGGCGGCCATGCACGCGCTGTTTCAGCTCTCCCTCTATACGGGCCAGCAGCTGGTGCTGGAAGGGCTGCACCGCTGGCTGCAGCGGCCCTGCCAAGATGAGCAGCAGCAGCGGGCGCGCCGCACCAGCCTTAAGTCGCTGGTAGTGTTGCTAGCCAAGACTGCAGCTACAGGCGTGCTGGCCACGGTCCTGGATGCAGCTATTGAGTACCGCAGGCAAGTCTGGTAAAGCCCCTGGTCATGGGCTGTTTCGGCACGTCCACCGAGTGCTGCTGGCGTTTTTTTCCTGTGGGTGTCACTGGGTCGGATTACTCCTTTGTTTTGCTTGCCACTGTTTTGCTTGCCACTGGATTGTGGGGGTGGTCTGCTGCTGCCAGGGTTGGCAGGTTGATGTGCTTGCTAGAGGGCCACAGCTGGTGCGCAGGACTCCCTTTTCCCTTGCAATAACGAGCCTAGGCGTGAATTTGAACGGTTGCTGAGCATTCAGGCTGTGGTCTGCGGTCGAGTCTTTGAATTGACATCGCCCTAGGTTTTGAAGGCTTCAAGTGTTGTTTGGTCCACGGTCACAAGGGGTATACTTCACCTTTGGTCTTGCAGGCGCCAGGTGCTTGCAGCCGCGGCGGCAGGCGACGGCGACCCCGAGTCTGCGTCGCGACTGGCGTCGTTGGGCATGCTGTCAAGGGCGGGCATATCCGCACTCAAAACCAGGCTGCTACTGGGCATTGACGAGCTAGAGCGGCGCGCGGAAGCTTTCGGCATAGGCAAGTGGGCTTGGCCCTCCTTGCCTGGACTTTGGATGTCTGCTATGGTAGCGGGTTGCCATGGCTGTTGGGCTGAGATGACACCAACTGAAGGGTCACCGGCTTGCGTGGCAGCTGGCTGCTTTTACCCAGCTGGTTTCACCCACGGCATGAAGCGATGGCCGCCGGGCTTCTTCTGCTGTGCAGAGGGCCGGCACTATGTTGGCAAGCCCGGCGACGCTGGCGACTCGGCTGGCGGCCCAGGGAAGAAGTCGGTGGGTGCCAGCACAGCAGGCCTGCCCAGCAGCCTCAGCACTGCGGCCCTAGGAGATGAGGCAAAGGAGGAGCGGCAAAGGGTGCTTGCACGCACGGTGGAGCAGCTACGGTGCCTGGTGCAGGATGAAGGTGAGGGCGCAGGAGGGGAGTTGAGCGTTATTAGCATGGGTGGCGGGTAGTGCGAACAGGGAGTGAGAGTTGAGCTGGACCGACAGGGCTGGATGCAGCATGTGCCTGAGATTATTATGATTGGAGGGCGGTGGTCGGGCTGCGGCCTCGGTCTTTTGCGGCCTCGGTCTTTCGGCGCTTGAGCGCGAGCGTTGTGGTTAGCATCTGCCATTCATATTGTATCATGTCGGCCCTGGGTGACCGGGCTGGAGTGTGTGTGCTGGTCACTCACTCTATCTGCCGTGTGCAGCAACAGCGGGAAGTGCAAACGGGGAAGTGTTTGGCATTTAGTTGGGCGTGTTGGTCTCTTTGCTGAGGATACCATGAGGATCCGGAGGGACCCTCAGCTTCTACTCACTGATCCTTGCTGCGTTGGGCCCATGCAGGAGAGGATGCTGAGGATCTGCTTTGCAATGAGGTGGACTCTCTTCTCGATACCCTGCTAGCGCAGCCGTCTGGCAGGCATGCTGCGCCGCTGGCAGCAGCCACCTCACCCGCCGCACCCGGCACGCCCGCTGGCAACAGCAGCAGCACAGCTGGCAACAACAGCAGCACAGCTGCTCTGCCTGCTTGGCCAGATGAGCTGGAGGAGGTTGTCTCCCAGGCCGCCTGCGCCTGCGCTGCTGCTGAGGCCCCAGCGTCAGTGGTAGCTGCAGTGCCGGCGCAGGCTGCTGGGACCTGTGCCAGCAGTGAGCAGCCAACCACTTGTGCCATCTGCATGGATCGCCATGTCAAGGTCCAGGTAAGCCCGCTACGTCTGTCTGGACCTTTAAGTCGGGTCGTTGGCAAGCAGTACATAGCCGCTCGCCAACCGTTGTGATGACAGACGTTGAAAGCGGCGCCTGACTAGAAGAAGTGCTTGAAGTCTTTGAAGCCTCTGCTGTGCCAGCAAATGCCAACTCTGTCGGGTGCCTGGTGACACTGGTGGCTTTGTTTGCAGGTGGAGGGTTGCAAGCATGAGTTCTGCTTCCAGTGTGCACGGCGCCTGTGTGACACCCAGGTGAGACTATCAAGCGTTTGGATGCATGGGAACAGCAGGGCGCCCGTGCTTGGCGGTGGCCTGGGTAGGCAGGTGAATGCTGAGGCTTGTGGCCCGGAGGGCCAGCTATTGTAGCGGTGTTGCAGTAAGAGCATTTATCGCCAGAGTTAGCATGTCGGGTGCAGTCAGGAGTCTCACTTGAGCAGGCGTTGCTGTACAAGCAACCTTTGCAAGCTTCGCCGGGAGCACCACTGACGATGAAGATACTTTCCGGCAGCCCGCTACCAGGCTTGACCCGTATGGCCTGGACCGAACTGCCTCCTTCTCTGCAGGACCACTTGGTACCACACTGCCCCTTCTGCCGCCAGACCATCGGCGGGTTTGCCGCTTGCTAAGCCCTGCCATACGACAAGCCGCTCGGCGGGCGATCTGACAGCGCCCACCGCTAGCGGCCAAAGGAGTCCACGTTGGTGCCGCAAGGCTCCCAGGTGACACAAGAAGGGTCCTCTCCCTGAGGAGATTACCGACGTTGTGGCAGACAGCAGCCGCGTGTTCTGAAACTACATGTAGGGTAGGTCGGGGCAGAGGGAGCCCTCCGAAGACGCGCCTGGAACAGGTGCTGGGACATGGCCTGCCTTTGGGCAGAGGCTTGCTTATTTTGCCCATGGCAATAAATGCTCCGGGGTGCCCTGGTGAGCCCGGATGTACTTTCTCGCGGTATTCGAGCCAGGGGTGTTGTTGGTTCACGGCGTAGCTTGCACAATGACAGAGGGGAATGGGAGCGAAGCCCTGCTTGATGCAGCGGCCATTGGAAAGCAATGTGTTACGGCTGGCTAACAGTGATTGGGCAATGAATGTCGTACAGTGTTGGGCGTGGGCGTAGCCACCCCTTAGTAATGTGGCAGCTGCTTGCCAACAAACACTCTGGCATGCACAGCATTGCCGCTTGCCTGACTTTGGGCCATTGGGCCACTCGTACTGAGGACTTTTCTAGCCACTGAATGCGTTGTCTGTCGTTTGTTGCTATGTGCTGCCGACTGGCATTGGCCATGGGAATGCTTGCCAGGCTGCGTTGGCGTCGGTTGTTCTCTGGCCCAGCTACTGACTGCAAGCCTATCTGCAAGCATGCAATGGTCTCCAAGGGGTTTGTCGCCGTAAGTGTTGGCCTGTGCTCCTTTGGGAGGTTTCCACACTGCGCATATTACACTGTATCTGAGGGTCCATGCACAAAAACTATGAACTTGTGTGCAATTTTCACTTCCCTTTGCGCTTGTTTGTCTCCTGTCTGTCTTGCGCTTTGCCTCCGGCCTCGCATTTAGAGCGTCTAATGCCTGGCTCGGCATGCTGTGCTGTGCTGCGACTAATGTGTCAGTCTACATGTCGTCTGCCCTGTGCCTCTTTCGCCTTCGGTTTGGGCACTTCCGCCTATTCTCTAGCTTAGCGCGTGCCCCCCCGCACTTTTTCTTTCTTTCTTGGGTGCCGCCGGCCATGCAATAAGTGTCGTGCCTTGAGGCGGCCCCGTGTTGTGTGTTGTAGCACCCCCATTTTGGCCAGCCTAGGTGTCGCTCTATGCTTCTGTTGTGGAACCAGCTCGGCTGCTTTCATTACTCTGCGCTTACACATGTATTTCTGCCTGGGGAAGCCCCAACGTTTAACCGCCTGCACGCCCCGCCGCTTGTTTGTTCCCGCGTCAGAGTGGCGCCCTTATGCCTCCCCTGTGTGCATGGTACCCTCTCTTGGAGGACTACTTGTCTGCCATATTGCCTGGCTAGCTTACGGTGATGGAAGGGCTTGCGTATGCTGGTGTGTGAAGGATGTGCGTATGATGTGTTTGGCGTAAGTGCCTTATCTGTAGTGGGCTGCATGTTGAACTGGCCCAACGGTTTACTGGGATTTTCACACTGTGTCATATTTGTGGGTGTGGGTGTACCTCTTGCAGCCAATATAAGTTGCCCATGTTGGTCTCTTCAATGTAACACAAATTCCAGGGGCACAGATGAACATGGCCGCCCGCCGCTTTTGTGTGCTGCTGCTATGGCTTCCGTTACATGTGGTAGCACTCTACCCCGTTCAGCTTCCCATACGAGTCGGGCATCAAGAAGGCCCCCCCCTGTGTTTCCATAGCAACCCTGTTAATAATTCACATAACTGAAGAGCCCCTGTCAGCACAGTCTACCCCCCCTCTCTGATCGCTTTACCTGCCACCCTGAATAAATAAATACGCCCAGGCCTGAGGAACTCCTCTAGCTCCTCAGGCCTTTTACTAGATTACGTAAAACTGTCCAGGCGGGGGCGCCAAGGGCGATCAAGAGGTCTCTCAATCGGGGATGGGGCCAGCGTTTGTGTGCATTCTAGTTACTGGTTACCCCTCTTCTCAAGAACCCGAACCACGGCGAAACACCAGGGCATCCGCATTCCTGATCATCTCAGACACCCGTCGCATGGCTCTCACGGGAAAAACAGTGCTAGTAACTGGAGCTAATAGGGGGATCGGCCTGGAGGTAGTGACAGCCTGCGCAGCTCGATCGAACAGCCGTGAGGTTCACATGCATATTGCAGAGCCTGAGTGCACGACTTGGCTTTCCCTGCAGCTTGCTAAGCAGCTACTGAACAAAGGAAACACGGTTGTAGCGACTGCCAGAAGCCCTCGCAAGGCCAAAGAGCTGCAGCGGCTTGAGGCAGAGAGCAGCAACAAGCTCACTTTGACGGAGCTCGATGTGGCAGCTGCTCAGTCTATCGAGGTAGATTACCGCTGTGTGTGCTGTAGTTAAAGCACACGGCAAGGGCCTGTGGAGCGACTACATGAGTCACACCTCTGCCTGTGCCGGACTGCCCGGTGCGGGCGGGCCTACCCACTGACCGGTGCCCCGCTTCGACGTTATGCCAAAAAGTACCTGCTCCGTGATATGACAAGCTCAGCCACATGTTTGAGCTGCTGCAGAAGTGGGCAAAGGGGCTCAAGGCGAGGTTCAATCACTTTGATGTAAGTGAGCTACCAGTAAGGTTTTGTACATTGCCCTACCGCCAGCAGTGCTGAGAGACTGTGTGCCTGGTTGCTGTTGCCACGACGGGTTACTGCCATTGCAATGTACCTATTGTATTGTTATCCTTTTGTACCTTGTTGCTATTGTACCTAGTCACATCAGTGCTGTTACTGACAAGCTATGTGTGCACTTCATGTTGCAGCTTGTCATCAATAATGCTGGTGTGGGGTCCTGGGAAGGACTGGATGAGGTAGACACATCGACGATGGTCAGCCTTTTCACCACCAACACGCTTGGACCCCTACTGGTGACTCAGCAGTTACATAAGCTGGGCTTGCTTGGCCCGCCAGGCTCCATCGTGGCAAATATGACGTCGAAGGTGACTCAAACGGGTGGTTGCAATGCCTGCCTTTGGAATGAAAAGTGGATGCTGAGGCAGATTATGGAGGCTAGCAGTGCAATGTCGACGCTGTGGCTCCCAGTCAAGTGTGTTGCCTCCCCATGGACGCAGATGGGGTCAATTGATGACAACACCTCCGGCGGGTGCTACTCTTACAGGGCCAGCAAAGCTGCTCTCAACATTGGTGGGTCTCCCTGGTCTCCCTATGCTTTTTGCCGTTTTTCCAAGTTGGCGTATAGTGTAAAGAGGAAATCGCCATGACCCGCTGCCAGTCTGGTTGTTTGGACCTGAACTGCTTCGATATGGCACACCCCGGGAAGATCAGAGATGGCGGGGCATCTTGGCTCACTTGGGTGCTAGCAACTGCCGGTCACTGCGTCCTTACAGTAATTCAGAGTTTAATCAAGGTCATGGCAGAGCGCTTAATGGTAGAGCAAAGCATCGTCTGTCCATTTCTCTGACTTGGCATTGCAGGGCTTGGATACTACTTCTCAACAGACGGCCACAGCTGCCAGGGATGCACTCTGCCCCCAACAACAAATGTTCGCCCCTAATAATATTCCTTGTGGATTGCAGTGACCAAATCCTTGGCAATCGATCTTCAGTCAGAGGGCATCACCAGCGTACTTCTGCACCCAGGTGAGTCAGCCCGCCGCCATCTGCGCCACAGGCAAGACTCACCCAGACAGCCTCAGTGTGTAGCCGTTTCAACAGGCTGGGTTTCTTCGAACGGAGGGGCTGGAAGAGAAAGCTGGCTGGACAGCAGCGCGCCAGCCTGCTGGAAATGCAAGACCGCCAACCTTTCAATAGCTCTGTATTTCTTGGAACTTTCGCACCCCCTTCAACCCTGCTAACGAGCCAGACTTTGATGTTCCTGGTGTTAAGGTGTGTGCGCGCGCGTGCGCCTCCTGTTGCAGGCTACGTGAGAACAGACATGACAGGCTGGCAGGGCCTCGTGACTGCCGAGGCTTCAGCTGCTGGCCTCCTACACGTGCTGGAGAGCGGGCGGCCCCTAAATGGCAGATGGTGGGTTTTCAGGCAGGCTCTCACTCTTGACGCGCGGCGGGTCCATATGGCAGTGCGCTGGGTGTACAGCCAATGCCAGGCTCTCTTGCCTTTTTCGCTTGCTTCACAGCCAGGTCAGCAAGTTTTAGTCCTGTGACTAGAGCAATGAGGCCGGCATGGGACACAGCTGTAAGGCTGGGCATAGCTGCACAGCCGTGGCAACAGGCTAGCTATGGAGATGCACTGGCTCTGTTAAGGGATATGCCAGAGGTGTTCATGCCTACTTTGGCAAGAGAGGCGGAGTGTGCCTTGGTGCTGGTGTGCAGGTATGCCTACGATGGCAAGGAGATTCCCTGGTGAGATGCCAAGGGCATCCCTGCAGGAGTGCAACAACCTAGCGGACCTGCCTTTGATGGGCAACGGACTATCTTTCTTGGTTCTTCTTCGAACCAATGCCCATCCAGAGCCTCGCCACTCCCTGCCTATGTAACCTAGACTTCCCAACGGCAAGACATTCTTTGCATGACCTCTGTTGGTTAAGCCACAACCACCTCAGCCAGGGGATCCCATGCAGGCTACCCAGACAAAGGCACTGGGCGTTGACACAACAGAAGCCAGCATCATATGCCATCCTGGACTTGCCAACCTGGGCTGATCATATCGTAAGCACGTCCAACGTTGAATACAGGGGGGAAAAGAAGACAGAAAACAAATGGGTACGCAGCAGCATGAGGGTGGTAGCAAGCATGCAGCCCAAGCACAGTACAAGAATAGCAACGCTGCAGCTGGGAGCCAGCCAGCGGGGCTTCTCCACAGCACAGAAAAATTACCAAGACGGACGTCCTGAAAACCAGCAGCAAACGGCAACACGCATACCCTGCTGCTGCTAGGGCACCTCAAGTAGCAAGGGCACTCCAACAACCCCCGCCTCACAGGCTGTGGCCACTACTCGGGCTTCTGAAAGACAAGCATGTGCATGGGTGTGAAGATACCCTTCTCACCGCCATCGATCAGCGCAAAGGCGGTGTCCACCAGCATCTTGTGCACCTGCGGTTGTTGCGTGAAAAACAAAATGGGGTTATATCTCGATGTCTTTTCGGCAGTCACCATGTACAGGGCTGGATACACAGCACCTATTGTAAACAGCCTGGGCACCACCAGATGACTGGACCATGACCAAAAGTCTTGGCAAAGCTCTCTTGGTCCGCACCGGCTAACGGCGCAGCAACCTTTCTGACCAAGAAGATGTGCTAATCCTGGCGATCAGCAATCATCCGGCTCAACCCTGGCATGCAGGCCTGGACGGTTCCCAGCGCTGGCTGGCACCCTCTGTCACACCACAACCAGGTACGCAACCCCTCCCCCGTCTCTTAGCCCACACCTCTTGAGAAGTCTTGAGACACCCCCCAACCCTTCCCTCCTCCATCTGACCCAGATCCTCTTCTGACCCTCACCAGGCACACAGGCGCCCTTACACACAGCCTCGGTGGGCAACAGCATTCAGGAGCCCTGCTCTCCTACACCGGCGCTCAGACCCTTCCTTCCTCCAGCCTCACCTGGCCCATGCCCTTGGGGGCGATCCGCAGGAACTCCAGCACACTAACGATGGCAGCGTTGATCATGAACACCGGCTTGCCCATCACAGTCAGGCGGCCATACCTGCAGCGCAGGGCTCCGGGCTGAGTGAGGGCTCGCATGACGAATGCAATGCAGCGTTGGCAAAAGCAGGCGGCGACCTCAGGCAAGGCAAAGGGGCAGGGAGGGGCAAGCAGCTCCACCAAGAGCCACCAACTGACAGTGTTGCGGATGACATATAATCCACCCTGCCAGTCTCATGCAGCGCAGGTCAGACCCTGCCATGTCAAGTGCATCGTTGCGCAAGTACTAAGCCTCGACTCACCAGGGTCCGTTGGCGCCCTTGGAGTCCTCAGCTAGGTCACGCGAGTGCACCAGCTTGAAGCCGACTGACTTGCCCGCCTGCTCAGCCTCACGCCACGTGCGCATCTCCTGTGGCCAGGCAATGGAGGGCACGGGGAAGGATGGGATGCAAGCCCTGCTTGGAGACACGAAACAGCAGAGCCGGCCAACGGCCAACGCAGGCGGCTGTTGGGGTCCTGAGGGGATGTTCACCTACTGCAGCAGTCCATGGCCCCTCCACCCTACCACCTTGCATTCTACTCCAGTAGGGTGCTGGCCAACTTACCGGCAGGCCATTGCCGATGATGATCTCGTCAATGATCGCCTGCTCATCCTTGTTTGTGCCGTCAAAGCGCTTGGTGGTGACCCACTCGTAGGACACAAAAGTAGCGCCGGGCTTGAGCACGCGGTAGATCTCGCCATACACATCCTCCAGCTGCAAACCCGGGAAAACATTTCAAATCACAAAGGTAGAGTCCACTAGTGAGGTCACCCAGGTATTTCATCAAAACAATGCGATAGATCCCACCATACATCATATCACATGCACATGGCCATGGGCAACAAGCAAGTAAGTCTGGGGGTGTATGTACCACAGGTCGTGGCACCAGTTCGTTAGTGACCCAAACACCAGGGTCCTCCTGGCTGCGGAGGAAGCCTGGAGCCAGCTCATGAACCAGTTCATGAGCGCACCCATCACCGGATTCTACCACGTCCCTCGGACCCCATCATACTCCCCCCAACTCAGCCCTTGAGACCACACACATACCTTGGCCGCATGGCAGGTGGCCTCAATGGCGTACGCGCCATCAAAGCTGTTGGGCTCAAAGGGCATCTCCAAGAAGTTGCCCTGCACCACCCTGCACTGCTTCTCCAGCCCCACCTGCTCAGGAGGGGAGGACAACAAGCAGGAGATACTGTTCATTTAGGGTGGCAGGCAGTGCGATCAGAGAGGCGGTACGGGTATACAGGAGACACTCGTTGAGATACTCATTGGCCTGCGGCCCTCCACAGAACGTAAGCACTGGACGAACCTGCACTGCCATTTCCAGCCCCACCCACAGTACAGCCACAGCCGAGCTTGCCTCACCCTGCACCAGCATGGCAGGGCTGTGCATCCCTCCCAGGTGCCCCCCACCCCACAATCACCCGCGACCGCCCGGGCAGGGTGGCACCCAGCCCACCTTCTCATTGTGGTAGGTGGCCCGCTTGACCTGGTAGCCGTTGATGGTAATGCCTGTCACATTACCGCCGCTGGCAGCAGCGATGGTGCGCATGGGGCCGCCCACGCCGCACCCGCAGTCCAGCGCGGTCTGCAGCATTTAGGGCTTGGTTGTTTCTGCTACGGTAATAAGAAAGCAGGTGCAACAGGGAGGGCAGCATCGGCTGAGCTACCACCCGCAGAACTGAGCACAGGTCAAATGGGCATCTGCTAAACTAGACAGCATTCGTCAATGCCGATGGATCAACGACTTTCTAGCTATTTATCCCACCTGACCAGCAGCTCATACACACAAAGTGGCATGCTAATATAAACCACCTACCTGTTGATATTACACAGCACCCTAGGCTGCGCCCACCCCGGCACAATATGCTGTCGATAGCGGACGTGTCACTGGGTTCAATCAGTCAGTCAGGAAGTCCATCCACCCACTCAGCCCCCTTGCCACCGCTGGCTCATTACAGCCCACCTTGCCGGGTGCCAGCCCCAGGATGGCGCCGATGCGTGCCTCATGCGCTGCTTCTGACCCGCTCCAGTCGCGGATGGGCAGCTTGGGGGAGAAGTGGAAGGATTGGCCCCACCCCCACTCGTAGAGGTCGGTCACCTGATGCGCAAACAAAGGGGGAAGTTGACTTGGGGGCTGTACAAGCACTGCCACGGCCCCTTTCAACGGATGAGAACGCACCGCCCCAGCCTAGGTCGTAGGGTTGTAAGAGAAAGACAACCATGTGAAACCAAAGCCCTTATGTGCAATCTGCGTCTGCACTGAGGCAAAGGCTAGAAAGGCTACTCGGTGCGCTGCCGAGCTTATGACCTCCAGCGCAGCGTTCGCCCGGCGCCACACCCTGCCTCTGAAGCCCTGTCAGTTGCTGAGTTCAAAGAGCGTGCCCCCCCTTAGCAAGCTGAACCCTTCAGGCCAGACCCCAGCAACGCTGCAACCCCAGGTGAAAGGATAGGAACATGGACAGCGCCTTCACTCTCACCAGGGAGTAGAACTTGTCAACTAGGTCCACCACCTTCTCCTTGCGGGCCATCTGCGCCCCCTTGCCTCGCTCAAGCGTGCTAAAGGCATCATAGTAGCCCTTGACCTGCGCAAGCCCCGACCAGCGAGCAGTCCTTGGGTCGGTGAGTGACATGATGGGGGCATGCAGGCAGGGTGTGCGCCGACCCGTGGCCTCGGGCGGGGAGGGCCCCGTACAAGTGATGACAGCAGGGCAAATGCGGTTCTGATGCTACCGCGGATGGACTCACCGAGTCCTCAACCTCCGCCCTATCTAGGCTGCCACCGCTGAGCTCAAAGCTCGTGGGCTTGCTGTGGTATCCCCTCCTCTTGCGGGTCAAAAGGTAGGTGATGCTGGCCACAGCACCTACGCCAGCGATCACCGACGCGGTTCTGTTGTCCTGGACATAGGCGGCCGACCGGTCGAAGGCCTCTGATGCCCACTGCTGGGCTGCCACGGTCGCCATGGCAAGCTATCAGCTATCAGGAGCGAAGGCAGAATACTGTGGCCAAGCCGCGTTTGAAATTCCTGCCCAGAGGGCGTATGAGTCAGGGTTCAGGTAATGGCTGCAAGTGCATCAGCTCCTTTATGCGTGGGCTAGTGGCAGCGCTGCTGCAATAACTGCTGCCCAGGGTACTTATCAAAATTCTAGGCACAAAATGCGCTTGATCGCTCCTCGGACAACCGTGGCGGCGGTGCGGCGGCGGCTGGTCATCAACTAAGGTCTACTGTCTGTACTGAAGTACATGTAGTGTGGCCACCTTGCCTCACGTATGAAGAACGTGTCCACTCCCTGTCCTCAAGCAGTCCTCAGCAGGAAACGGTTCGTGGCTGACGTGGCCTCCTGCAGGTTTCCCCTCTCAGGTTGCGGCCTTGGACGAACAGTTAGGCATCCACGATATCATTATCTGCCATAATCTCGAGCCTAATGTCGCTGCTACCACCGTTCGACCCAACCTACTTTGGGCAGGTGCGTTCCTTACCATGGTGCTGCGCATCCTCTGTATAACCAGCATCAAGAACAGTAAGTGGCCGTGGGGGTGCTTGAATGGAAGTAGAAAGAGCGCGGGTTTCGTGCAAGGCCGAGGTAGGGCTCCACCAGCCCATGGGGGCACTGGAGCCCTTGTTCTTGGTCCAGAGGTTCGCTTGCAACCTGTGCAACCCTGCAGTGGGGCAGATACTGCCAGTTTTGCATGTACTGGAGTCCGCACGACCTGCCTAAGCACTGTGTAAGCACAAGTCCCACACAGTGCGTGACTCCTGAGGTCACTGGCTCCTGAGGTGTGCAGCAAACACATCCCCCACCCCCTCACCCCCACCGCCCCTTGCAGGCCTTGTTTGACCCTTACTACGCCCTGCGCCCCGACCCCTACAGCTATGGGAACACCCGTCGCAGGGTGGAGGGAGAGGCAGAAGCCAGCGAGGGTGCTGGGGAGGGGCAAGCCGGCCGCCAGCCATACGTCCGCGGCAGCGCCGGCTGGACTCGAAGGTGGGTGCCGACCGACCGCTGGGATGAGTGTTTTGGTAGGCGGACGCGGGACAGCAGGCTAGGGCGAGCACGTGGTGGATGCTTGGTTATTCACAAGGTCTATGGCAAGCACGCTTCCAAGAAACTGTCCCAGGGTTGCTGGTGCAACTTCCACACCAGGCACGCTTGACAGTGCGGTGCACAGGCGAACACTGTCAGTAAGCGTACAGACAGTAGGGAGGGGAGGAGGGAAATGTGACGTGCCCGCTCTGCCTGCCTGTCTCCCTTTGCAGCATCCCAGTGGACTTCATAGAGCGAAAGCGGGAGTATGTGGTGAGGTAAGCAAGGAAGAGGCGACAACACTGCACCTGCGAATGTTACCAGGACACCTTTCGAGGATCAGGTTGCAGCACGCGCCAGCTGCATCTGCAGGGTGCCTCCTGTGTGTTGCTTTGTTCTGTGACAGTCCTGTTCTGCCTGCTCACAAGGACAAGGGCACCAAGGGACCTTGGCTTACCTGGATGGCACCACTGCTACTTCGTTGTCGCAGGGCTGACATACCTGGTGTACACAAGGTATGGCACAGCCAAGGCAGACTCTGTGCCTGTGAAGGCAGCTGCAGATATGCGTAAGGGCGTGCATGCATCTGGTGTATGCAAGTCTGCTCACCTGGCATGATTTCGTTGCCACAGGCGAGCATGCAGTTGTTGGCTTGGCAGTATCGACTGCTGCACCTGCCTTGCCATGCGACTAACACAGCTGCTATCGAGATCTCCTCATTTAAGGAATTCGTTTGATCACCAGGACGAGATCCACATTGAGGTGCATGACGGCAATGTCCTACGCTTTGGCCACAACCCCCATGCTGAAAGGGAGAAGGAGGATACAGAAGAGGCAGGCATCTTCCATAGGGCGGAGCGGGTGGGTCATACTGCTACTCCATGCATGCGTGCACCCCTATGCTACTGTAGAGTTGTGTGCAACAGCAGGGACCAGGAGTTTGCGGTGACTCACCGGCGGTGATGCACCGGGAAGAATCCCTGTGTGACTACAGATCCATGAAGATCCATGAACACTTCGGTTGGGTGGGCTTAAATGTTGGCCAGGGCGGCGGCTTCGATAAGGAAGGGTTGTACCGTGGGTACCGCCCCGCTACAGCAGCCTCCACTTGGTGGTGCACTGCAGGTGTCTACCTTCCGCAACCGCAACCTGCGCATGCCAGACGACTGTGACCTGCAAGCGCAGGTGACGGCCAAGTACGAGGATGGGGTGAGTCATCGCCAGCTCAGTGCATGTCATCTGTGCGGCTGAGAGGTTGCCGGAGGACAGCGGCCCGCAGGGGGCTTGGCGTGGTCAAGTAGGTGGGAGGGGTGCGGGGCACGGATGATGGAGCCCCTGGCAGGCGTGCCGTGCTTTCACAAAGTATGGTGCGACAGTGGGTACCATGGATGTGTCGAGGCGTCACGGGTGAAGCGGATATGTTGAGGCTGTCAGCAGGTAGGCATCGGCCACCCTGTACCTCTAGCGGTACACCTAATCAGACAGTACAGACAGCTAGAGAATGCACAGGCCGTGGCTATAAGTAGAGACTGTTGGGCACGAAAGAACGCCTTAAGCGCCACCCAGCAACTAGAGCATGCACAGGCCTCGACATTGTGACTGCAGGGACTGCAGGTGGGCACAGCCTGGCCTGAGCGCCCCCCACTGGCTTTCTCTCATGCATTTCCTTTCCCGAGCCCAGGCTTATCCCTTTCCGTTTTAGCTCGACTTGGATTGGCCACTGGCTGCAGGTGCTGACCATTACCATCCCTAAAAAGGAGGGCGCTGGGAAGACCCCTGCCAGAGTCGTCCCCATTGCATGAGCAGCCAGGGATGTGATGGTGGCACTATTTACTGTAGTGTCTACAGTGCCTTCCTCGCCCCCGTACAGCACTTGGCTGCTCCATTGACCAGCATGCAGGGCAACTAGGGAGATGATGTTGTGATACTCATCCACCGGAAGGTGACTGACAGAGTGATTGTCTGACAACTTGTCTGGGATGGGGTTTAGGGAAATATAGGTGGATATAAAGCTGCAGGCCACGGCACAGGCGCAAAGAAGTGTTTAGGACCTCATAAATAGCTGCCTACAATGCCTGGTCACCTCGTCATGTATATACAATACGTGGTCCCCCGTTGCATCACCTTCCTTGTGCACTCTGTACTGCCTTGTCATAAGGTATCGTTGTTGTATCGTGCTGCCGTTAAGCGAGGCTAGCATATCACATGGCGCATGGTGCCATGCATACTGGCACATGATACGACAGCGCTGACACGCCGCATTGCATTGGTCTGCTCGTCTATATACCGCTACACTGTCAGAGCTCTTGAAGGTACATGCGCACTGGCAAATACATCTTTGCAATTATAAAAGGTCAGCCTTGCACTGGGCCCGTCGCAATGCTTGTCTGTCCAGGGTGTAAGTCAGCCCTCGTACCTGTCAGTTCGCACCCAGTCACCGAGATGTAACTCTGGATGCCGCCCAACGTCACTGTCACTGCTGTTTTCTGCGCTTCGAAGTGCTAGGCCTCCTTTGCTGCCGCTGCTGCTGCTCCTCCTGCACATAAGGGTGAACAAGGAGTCGTGACTTACTGGGACGCAACGCTAACAAGTGTACTGCCCCGGGAAACTGGCAGCAGTCTGCGGTGGCATCTGTCTGCACAGCAGCCAGCCGCCATTGTAACGAAACGCACCCCTGATTGGCAATGCGCTCCTCGAAACATAGGCGGCCTAGTACCTAGTAGCCTTGTAATGTAGGCAGAATAGTGCGTACCACCCAGCTTCAACAACAAAACCAAAGTTCTTCGAAATGCCCCCCTCCCCTCCCCCCCCCAAAAAAAAAGAACACACACACCGCACCACCACCAAATCCCACCCACCCACCCCACACCCCAGCACCAACCATGCCCGTCTTTCGTCCCCCAGGCTTCTAACCGAAGACCAGCCCGCCCACCTCCTCTTCTTCTCGCTCCGCCTCTTCCTCGTCCTCCTCTGACTCCTGCTGCTCCACCTGCTGCTGCATCATTTCCTGCTCCAATTGCTGCTGCTGCTGCTGGAGGCCCGCCTCCTGCTGGTGGTGCTCAGGCCGGTGCCGCATGAGGCAGTCCGAGGGGGCTACTACCGAGCACCACCCCTCCCACTCCTCGATGTCCAGCGAGATGACAAACTGCACACGCTCCTTCTCGCCCGCGGACCTGCAGGCAAGGTGTGCGGGGGGGTTGGCTACAAGTCACAGTGAGGGCTGCACTTGGCAGGGTTGGGCTGGGCTGCAGCATATGCCCTGGGGGCCGACTTACAGGGGCGTGAAGCAGCATGCTTTCTGGCGAGGCATGGCAGGGCGGCTACCGCTAGTGATTTGTGCCGGAACTGGTGTGGCGGCAAGCTGAAGTTAGAATGCTAACCCGTGCTGCCTTCAATCTCCTCCTGCCATCTGCTGAGAAACTTTTCAATATATTTTAAAACCTGCACTCGCCAGCCGGCTTGCCCTAGGCACACCGAACTCACTTCTGGCCCCCAGCCGCCGCCTTGGTGCGCACCACCACTTCTGTGCCGGCCTCCGAGGACTGCAACTCCACACGCTGGTCCCGCACCTGGGCACAGGGTCGCAGCAGGAGGCACCGCCAACGCTTGGTGGTACACATGCATGTACTTCACTGCTCAGATGTCCGGTGCACTTGAGTACTGGATGGAGTGCTGTGTGTGAGGTGCTGGGGTGGTGCTTTACCCAGTCGTCCCGCAGGTCTCACCCCCAGACTGGGAGCGCTCCAACCTGCCGCCCACACGGCAGCACAGGACTTCGGTGCCAAGCCCACCACTCATATAGCTCTTTTCTCAGAACGTGGCACTGGCAGGACCAACCCCCGATGGGACCCTGCCACAGGAGGTTAGCCACCCTACAGCACTCCAGGTTCCCAGCACCCACAGAGCCAGGCACAGTGTGACCAGCGCTGCTTGTTCCCTTGGTCAGAAGGGATATTAGGTAACAAAGGTGACCCACCAGGAAGGACAGGGTGAACAGGTTCTCCACCGTCTGGGCAAAGCTGCGGTGGTTGAGCACCAGGTTCAGCAGGTTGACCCTGCAGCAGAAATCACACGCATGGGTGCATGCTGGCCTGGCCCTCTTCACGTCGGTCCAACAACCTCAGTCCAAAACGGGCTTGATATGGTTTTATATCAAATGACTTGTATACGGGGTAGCCCCGTGTTACACTCCTCCATCGAAGGAACAAGGTTCCCAATGAAGAAACGGACACACTTGCAGTGCCACCTCCAAGCACCGCCCATCTGCCTCCCCGCTAAGCCGGCTGGAGCCCCCAGCCGTTTGCGCTCCCCTGTCTGCGAGCGCCCCGCAGGGCTGACCCACCTGCCTCCCCGCTCCTTGAGCACCCCCCACATCTCCTCCATGTTCTTGTCGGTCTCCTGCTTCTCCTGGTCCCCGATCTGCTCCACCTCCTCCGGCCGGACAGCCTCCCCTGCAAGAAGCACCCGGACCCGACGACACAAAAGTGAGTGGAGCCCACCTGGAGAGAGCAGCTGCCTTACCATGGGCGCCAGTCACTGCGGGCCAGGCCCCACCGGTGACAGCCACCAGGGTGCCACTTCAGAACCTCCGACCCTTCTTGACCTGCAGCTGACCGCCTTGAACGAGGCGCAGGATTGACCAGCCTTTCCTGCACCACCTAGCAAAATTGTTTAGCCCCTCATCAGCTATCGACTTCATCAGTGAGTCCTCACCACCTGCAGCCTCAGCCGTGCACTACAGCATGCCCACACGGCACACCATTTCACACATGCCCGCAAGGTAGTACAGCATGGCACACCAGCTAGTGCCACTCACCCACTTGCGCCTTCCGCTTCTGCCGCACCACCTGCCGCTTCTCTTTGGGCCGCGCGTCCATGGGCCCCAGCATGTGGAACACCACAGGCGCAGGCTTAAACAACCGCGCCACTACCCGCCCCACTGCTGCCCTGCAGGTATAGGCGGACGAGGCTCGTTTGGGCCTCCCTGGGAAAACAAGAAACCACGCTGAGAAGTGCATGCCGATGCAACTGGTGGCCTTGGGCTGCCAGGGTTCCACCAGCGCTTCCGATGCGGGACACTCCAAACACCAGGGATGGCTCCGCACAGCTGCTGGCAACCCCTTGCCCATGGCGCCGGTGCTCCAGGCTCACCAGTCAAAGGCACTGGGGTCAGCTGCCCCCAGCTCCTGAGCATCGGCATCATGCACGTAGTGCGCCTTCAGCCGCCGGATGAAGTCGCCAACTGTGTAGGACTGCGCAGCCCGAAGGCAGCGCACTTGCTAATCAGAGTTGCGGTGACGAGAAGCCATACAAGACTAGCCCAGGGCTTCACAGGTGGTAACCAGGGCAGGAAGGGAACTCTTTGGCATGATCAAACTGGCGCACAGGGAGGCAGGCACAGAGGTAACCCATCACCACTGTCCCCCAAATGGCTTCTCACAAGCCAAAAGCCGTGCCCCACAAAGCTCCCTTACAAAGCACCAACACTGTGACCAGTCAGACCTGTAAGATGCCCCTTCCAGTCTGCACTTTCAGTATTGCATGACTAGGTAGAAAAGAGCGATCATAGCTCCCTGTGGCCGTCCGCTCACCTTGCCGCCTCGAGCCAGCTTGGTGACATGCTCACTGCCGACCTCAGTGATGAAAGCAAACAGCTCCGAGTCCAGCGCCTGCTCCCTTGGCTTTTGTACTGCACAGCACCAGAGTGGCGAGGAGCCTGAGCAATGTGATCAGGCCAAGAGACGAGCGGGCAAGCATATTGGTGGCTGGTGTGATCTGTCTCAAGCCCCCTGCACCCAGGGTACAACACTAGAAACACTGTCTGCCTACCTCTCCTGTGCAGGTCGTCCGTCTCCTTCAGGATCTCCTGCAGCTGGTTGGTATCGGTGCTGGCAAGGTTGTGCTTATTGTCTGCAGACAGCCAAGGACGTTGGTTTGCAGCTGCTGGACAGCTCATCTACATACTGTAAACCGAAACACATTTGGTACTCACGCCTGGCTTTTTCAATAAGCGTTCTGTACTCGCTCCGCAGCTGGTTGTCAGCCTGCAATTTGATGTAGGGCACACAGTCACTGGGAGAACTCCGAGTAACGTGCAACTTACAAAGAGGGCGTACCTGCTGGTCCCCTGTGAGCGCTGCCATATTGAAAGGGCTGCTAGGTGACCATGTACAAAGCCTCAGGCAGCCACCAGATTACTTTGTATAGACGCCATCTGCGCTTGGCAGCGCAGTAGGGCCTGCAAGGTGATTGAAATGTAAAAGCGACAGCGTGGCAGAGCAGGCGTGCCATGCAGCTTTTCGTCGAGGTTCCAAGCACCTTCCACGCCAGGCTGCGCAGCCAGCAACAGACCTTGATTGCCTTTGTAGAAGTGTTTCTCGTTTTGGATTGGGAAGCCCCTTGATCACAGGTCCCTCTGTATTTCTGCGATTAGCAACAGCGACATGTGTAAGCGAGGCTACTTCATGACCCGCGCCCGTTTTCCTTTCTTATGCAACTTGTATCAGCCTGAGGGCGTGATCTTGCCTTGACAGTGGCCTGACGCGCATGTGATGCACAACCCCACGCCATATCAGACACGCCTGATCCCTTGCTTCCCCCTCCTTCTTGTGCAGCGTCGGCGTGGCGTTTTGTGGCGTACTATGCCCTGCCAATACCGATGATCCTTCTCGTCTTGCTCAACATCCCTGCCCCCAGGTTGGTGCCTCTCCTTGCAGCCTTACCTGGCAGCTTGGTCCACCCGTGCTCTTACGGGTTGTGATTTGTAGCGGTTATGCACTACCTGGAAAGCATGTTGCCCGTGCTTTGCTTGTCCAGTGGCAACCTGTGCAGCGCGGTGCTGAAGGCAAAGTGGACAGCACCCTGGCCTTGCAAATGCTGAAGCCACCCGGGTCCTACATTTTGTGAAGAGAATTAGCATCCATATCACACATAGCAATTAATTGCCCTTATTAACCGCTCGGTCTACCTTTGTCTTGCAGGGTGTTCCGGCGAGGCGTGCTCCAGTTTGTGGAGCGTGTGTTTGGCCTGCGCATGGTGGGGGCCTTCCAGCTGCTCCATGTCATGCTGTTCCTCACGGGCATGGCCCTCGTGAGTGAGTGACAAAACCCGGTGGGGTGGGGTGGGGGGGAGGGGGGGTGCAAGCAAGCGTGATGTTAGGCAACTGATAAAGACGTACGAACCAGCTGAGATTGCCCCTGGTTGACCCGAGCAAAGACATTGCACACTGCTAGGAATTATGAGGTCCCTTCGCTTGCCTTGCTTGCTTGTGAGATGACCCGTGACATTGTTTACCGGTGGGTGACCCATTTTGCTGAGTACCTCGTGCAGGCTCCCTGCGCGTGCTGCACAACTTGCGGCAGCAGGAGGTTGGCGCTGTGTGGCCCACAGCAAACTCCGAGCTGACGCACCTCTCTAGGCGGTGGCGGGCCGAGCGCAACACCTGGATTGCCGCCTTTGCCTTCACCATGTGGTGGTGAGCCAGCTGCTGTATAGTTCTCTTGCGAGGCTGCTTGTTGGGTGGCATCCCAGAAGGGCTAGCCAAGTGACAGCCCAATGCATGATGTTGGCAGCAGCTTAATGCAAGGGTGAGAAGTCCAGCCACTCATGGCAGTGTATGGCCTCTTTCTCTTTTTTTTTTTTTTTTTGGACCAATGACTGCCATGCCTGGCCACCTGTCGGCCAATCATGCAAACACTGCAGCTGTCTGGGGCGGCTTTGACCTTGGTGGCAGGTAGAGCCTCCTCTGAGGCCATGGAATCAACCCCTCAATGCTTGCTACTGCGCAGCGTGTTGTCGGCGTTCTACCGCGAGGCAGTGCGCAGAATCAAGCTGGAAGAGAGGCTCGAGGCATTGCAGGGGACGCCGGCAGGGGGGCCAACCCCAGGGCCGCGCAGGGCTAGGCCTGAGCCAGCTGCTGGTGTCAGGTGAGTCTGGTGATGAGGGGCAGATGCTGCGATTTGGGGACATGGATGTCCTGGGTCTTCTCTCGACAGGCACGCAGGTGTGGAGATGTATGTCCTGAAGTTGTTGACATGGGGGACCTGCATATCTGCCTGGGGCAGTCAGTTGTAGCCGATATTGCTTGTCTTCATTGTCAGGTTGTTGCCATGTAAATATGTCACAGTTATAGAGAATGCTGCCACGAAACATGCGCCAGCAGTGGCAGGAACACAGCATGTCTTAGTTGCGCGG
>BBXU01000888.1:0-105751 GCA_001598975.1 Parachlorella kessleri | reverse complement strand
CGGCGGCCAGCTCGTAGGGGATGAGCCATGGATTGGTCGCTCCTGGGAAGGCACCTGTAGCAATTATTTGTGTGTGAGCTGTGCAAGAATGAACGCTCGCGAACGAGTTGGCACTTCTGGTGGACAGTAGTCTGTGGAATGAACAGGTGATCAACTGCGTCCATTGCTCTATTGTAGGGAGGAGCCGGTGAAGGTTGCGCCCGCCAGCAATGGCCCTACCAGCACTGGCCCAGCCAGCACTAGTGCCCCAGCAGCCCCTGTTGAGAGGGTGGTGGCCAAGGCTCCTGCAGCAGCAGTGGAGCCAGCAGGTGGCATCCAGCTGCAGGAGTTTAAGAAGGAGCTCTGAGGACACTGAGCTTTGCATTGTGGTGGGGTGAAAGCTCCTGGTGATTAGGAGCTTGGGAGGAGGGAACTGATGGGATTTATTTGGCAGCATGTCATGCCAGGAAGCGAGTTGAGAGGAAGCCGAACCTTTGCCAGCATTGGAAGAGAGGAGAAGTAGGCTGGGTGGTAGTGAGTTGTGCACTGCGCACTGTGATCAGTTTGCTTGGGAAGTTGGATTCATGGAACTGGTTCGTACTTGTAATGTGTGTTTGTCCCCCTTGGATTGTGACACTGTAGGGTTTCTGTGCCAATGCACTCACAAGGCGGCCTTTGCTGCTTGTCCTACTTGCCACCTAGCATGTGAACATAGCACATGTTATGATGCATGCGTGCTCCAAGGTTGCCACGCTGAGTGCTTCCTGGGGTCCAAAGCCAGCTGTGAGATGTGCAGTGGTACCTGAGCAAACAGCGCTGCACTACATGTCTCGATCTAACGTATGTCAGACAAGCAAGGGTTATAAGCTGCCACTATAAGTATCATCAGTCTGCAAGCACTTGCATCCGACGCAAAAGTTGTGTCAGTCTGAGGCAGAGCAGGTGTATCATATCACAAGCACGCACCCTTAGCAAAGTCATAAATAGTGTGGCTACCTCTACAACTGCAGAAGAATGACAAGTTCAGACAGAGCAGTGCCTCGGACAAGGCCCAAAAGCAGACCTTCTATCCACCCTTGGTAGTTCCAGCTAACCCTCCCTGTCCGCTTTTGAAGCCCCCGTACTAAGCCAGGGCATCCAGCTATGTCAACCTTGCCTCAGCAGCCTTCGCCCTCCCTGAGGCGGGCCCACAACCTCCGTCTTCTCAGCGGCCGGCTTTGGCTGCGTCCCTGATATAGCATCAATGGCGCCCTGGTTGAAGGTAAAGGGAAGGAGCACCTGCAGGAGCATCATACCAAGCCAAGTGAGTGGCACAGTGTGGCTGTGCTTGCCGTCTTATTGTGGGCTCCGTGTCTGGCAAGAGTGGGCTGGCTGGACGTTAGTGAGCGGGGGTTGAGGAAGAGACACAACACGCCTTGTTGAGTCTCCATTTGTATGGCATGCAGGGCGGCTGTTGCGCACCGTGTCTAGAATGTGGATGATGGTGGGTCCGCACGCCACAATGTTCCCTTGTAGGATATTGGAAGTGCTGCCGATGCCGCGCAGCTGCGCCAGCCAGGGAGGTGAAGATCGCGAATTGATGTCGAAATGATATTGAACATAACAGGAAAGGGATACGGCAGCGCCACTTAAGTGAAAGGCATGAGCTTGCGGCTTGAAAGGCACAGAGAGGCAAGAGGCTCTTCTGGGATATGTAATGTCTCATTGGACACTTGCTGCAGCGAGGCATGTGTGATGCACTTATGTGTCTGCGTACCTGGTGTGAGGAGCCTGCCTGGATTTGCAGGAAGTTCACCTTGTCAATGGTATCTGAGGAGTTTATCATAACTCCTGGCACCATTGTGTATGTGGGCCAGAGCCCACGCAGCACTGCAGTCAGAAATGAAAGTGCTGGGTGGAAGAAAGAACAATAGATTTGGATATGCGTTAAAAAGTAGGCGCAACAGGTCCCAAGGAAGTTTCAAGGTACTGGGAGGATGATTTCAACGCCTCACCGTGGTAGCCGACAAGCGGGTTGACCAGCTCAGGGGCATTGAGCAGCAGCTCAGGGAGGGTGCTTTCATTCCTAAGAGGGCACGCATTGATTGAGGCATTAAGAGCCAGTCCAGTGGGCACCAGGAGGGTGTTCCTGGAGTTGGGGTCGTTCAGAAGGGACTCCAGGCCTACATGCTGCAGCACAGCAACACACAGTTGTATGGAAAGCAGCGACACATTCCGACGCAAACATGTGCCCAGGGATTTTGCAAAAGTTCATGACTTAATAACCAAAACTTACGCAGCGAGCTGCTACCTGGTGCCAAGAACTCATTGCTACAGCTAGCCTGCAGTGAAGCCCAGCCTTGCCATGCTGCACCCACCTTCATCAGGTTGAGCCAGTCCGCTGCATCAGGGATGGCTTCCAGCAGCTCAAGCGCAGTAGAGCAGTTGGAGGTGGTGATGTGGCCTGCCGCGGCTACATCGCCCGGCGTAGCAGGCCCAGCACTGTTTGGCAGGTCTGGCAGCGTGGGCAGGCCTTCCTCAGGCACAAAGTCCTGCTGCACCTGCTGCAGGCCCAAAGGCTCCTCAGAGGCTAGCCTCTGCAGGCAGGGGTTCACTGGTGGCGGGGCGGGACTGCCCTCGGCAGTCGGTGAGGGTGAGGGTGAAGCAGCTGGCTGGGGAGACGGCTGCTGGGGAGAGGGCTGCGGGGAAGGCTGCGGGGCTAGTACGCCAACAGGAGGCGGCACTGCTAAGGCAGCCTGAGGGGTGAGAAGCTCCAGGGTGGGCGCTGGAGCCGGGGGCAGTGAGACGGCCGGAGCCGGCGAAGCTGTAGCAATGGGTGAGGCAGCCACTACCACGTTGCTGACGCGCGGCGCTGCCTGGTTCGCGGCGGGGGATGAGGTGTTTGCAGGCTGAGGAGAGGCTGCCAGTGGTGGAGACGGCGAGGGGCTAACAATGGGCGCTGGTGATGGCATCACAGCCGGGCTTGCTATGAGGGGAACAAGGGCAGGAGGGCTTGCCGACACCTGCAGGCCAGTGGAGAGACAGTCTGTGATAGCCTTGCATACAGGAGTGCCGTTACAATGACAGATGCAAAAGCAGCCCCTACACTTAGATGGAAGGCAAGCTGCATGGCATGCTGCGTGTGCTCACCTCTGCTGCAGGCGCGGCCCTAGATATATTTGCCACTTTAGCAGGAGCAGGCACTGTTGGGCCAGTGGCCTTGAATTGTACGTTTGTTGGGAAGTTGCCAGAAACACCAGCTTGCTGGATAGCACTCCTGCACCAAAGAACAGGAGCCAAAATAGCCTTGACACTACCACTGCACTGCAGGTGCCAGTGCTGCACCTCATTGCAAGTGGCAACCCTGGCCACTTGTGCAGTGCTATGACATGCCTTCAATAGCTGCCAGGGATGCACTATGCAGGAACGAGTGTTTGCAGGCAAGGGGACCTCAACCAATGCATGGGCACTCATCACCCACTTGGCCACCAGCTGCTGTCCAGCGCTCGTGATTCGAAGGTCCAGCGGCGCCGGCGGCAGCCCAGAGGCCTCCCATGCCGCACCGTAGGTGCGCTGCATGGGTTTCCATGAGCTGTCTGCCTGCAGTGCAGGCACAAGCAGCACCCATCTTGACCGAAAGCTGGCAGCAGGTTAAGCAAGTCTTGCAATGTCATTATAAGCCGGAAGTTTTAGCAACCATCAAAGTCCATGCTGCATTCAACTCTAAAGTATGAATTCACTGCCTGTAGCAAAACTGGCCCTTATGGTGGCTGCAGAACCTGAGCTTGCCAGCTTACTTGGGAGCTGCCCTTGATGTCCACAGACGTGATGTCACCGGTACCGGCAACACCCACAAGACCGAGCCTTATCCAGCCGCCCTGTGTGGCCCTGTAGTTGTCTACGTGTACTGTGATGCCGCTGGGAGGGTCGCAGGGTACCTACAGGAAGGGCCAGCTGGTGCCTCATGGCTGCCCACACCAGCCCCCAGGGCACCACTTGATCATGCGTGACACCATGCCTGGCTCATATGCCGCTCACCAAGCGCCAATGTTTCAATACTACACAACTCAGCAGCAGCATGCGCCCTATCTGTTGCCTCACCCTGCGGAACCTGCCAGCAACCTCGCCAACAGAGTCGGTGACCAGGCTGCGGAAGGCAGGGCCGGCCACGTAAATAACATCTGGGCCGCAGCCCTCACACCAGTCGGTCACAAGCACCGTCTGTGTGTTAGGGGCACATCCGGCCTGCAACCATGACAGAAACAGCGTTCACCCACTCAGCTGAATAGTCCTATGTGCAATAGAGTTGCTCAAGAGTCAGCAGGCTGTTGCCAGTGAAAGCGCCGCTGTGTGCAATCATATGATGTGCAATAGATTACCAGTGCCATGCAACCTGAAGCTGTTCTGCATGGGGCTCACCGCTTCAGTGCAATCCACCTCTAGGCAAAGCCCGCACCCAGACATGTTGCTGCCAGCCAGCGCAAAGGGGCTGGTAGCTGGGTCCAGGGCAGCTGTGTTACCAAATGGCCAAATTGTTGCTGGCAGCACGCCGTAGCCGCATGCGCCTGGGCCTGGTGCGGCAGCCTGCAAAACAGCAAGCGAGCTTCTGCTTCACCTCGAAACCACCACAGCCGTCACTCAGCTGCCTGGCAACAGTTGGGTCAGTTGCATGCTTAGCTTCCTCATTCTTGAAAGCATGGGAACAAGCAACAGCAGGTATTCCTGCTGTGCAGGCTTGCATGGAACAACTCACCGACCCATAGCCTTGCTGAGCGAGCGTGCCCTCTCGCCACTGGCACAAGCCCAGCTGCAGAAGGCTGAAACAGCAGGCTGCTGAGAGTAATGTACTAGAGAACCCCATGCCTGCTAATAGCCGGGCTTGGCTCAAACCATGCAACTTCAAGCCAAGACTGCGGCCGAGCAAGTCTGGACAGGCAGCAACCTAGGGAGCGCTTCTGGTGGGTGCAAGGTTCTCAGTTAATCTGCTTGGTGTTCAATAGCAACGGAGCAATACATACGGAAATGACAGACAGACTGACCGACTGTACAGGATGTACCGCACATGGAGAAAATCGAGCTGGAAATCCCTCGAAATGTTATGCAACGTTGGGCCATAAGGCCACGCCAGCCAGAAGGTACAGGAAGCCACGTTGACAAGCTTACTTTGGACCGCCATTCCACGCAGGTTCCTTCAGATTTGCTGTAGACGAGGTACCTTTGACATCCGAGTGCCGTCTTTACAGACCGTCCCCAAGCATTTCACTGACACCGCGTGAGGCTCTTCTAAGCCTGCAGACTACCCAGACAGACCCATGCGGCGGCAACAAGCCGTCCAGGCCCTGTGCCTGGCTTGCCTGGGACTGGCAGTTGCGGCCCCAGTCACCAAAACCGTGCCAGCGTTCAGCATCGTGACGCTCTGCACCCCTTACAACGTTCTGGTCACCCCTGGTAACGACTATGCCGTCGTGGTGGATGCTGAGGACCAAGTGCAGAAAGCCATCAACCCAACCGTCTCTGGAGACACCCTGCTGCTGGTGGGTGCATGGGGACAGTTGCATGGGGGCGGTGGGCCTGCAGCCACGCCACTGCCTGCCAGGTGCTGACTGGGCTTGGATCACTACAGGAATCGTGGCGCCCATGCCAACAGTCAAACCAAGCAAGCCATTGGCAGTTGTCATACCCTGCATGTACGGGTTGTGCTGCAGCAAACCAATGGCTTTACTAGCAGCCAACCCATCCAAGTGACAGTGCGGCTGCCAGCAGACAAGCTGGCGGGAGTGAACAACTTTGGGACCTTCCACTCCGTCTGGGTGGCCAAAGGTGGGGACTGACAGCGCGGAGCATGCATGGAAGGTTTCTTTGCAGGGCGGTCAGCGGTCAACCATAGGCACTGCTCCCAAGCCGTGAATGAGCGTCCTGCAGACGCTTCCTGCTGCTCCGTGCCGTTGCTAAGTGGTGGTGCTGCCCCCTAACCTTCTGCAGGCTTTAACGTGCCCTCCCTCACCGCCAACACCGGCTTCGGCAGCGGCTCACTCTACATCGACGGCTTGAATGCCCAGAATGTGGTGCTGCAGTCTGGATCTGGGTGAGTTGCGACGACTGTGACCTACCTGACTTGCTCATGCCTGGACTGCTATGGTACGATGCATGCTAGGATGTCGCTGCGTCGGTCGTGGGGTGTTCTGCCAGGTCCGCATGTGAACTGCCACAAGCCCACGGGGTGCCACGCAACCTGATCCAACAGGAGCAGCAAGTAGCAGACAGTGAGACACCCCCTGCCCCTCACACTTTCCTCTGTTTGCACCGCCTGCCACCAACACCACAAAGGACAGCCCGACAGTGTCGTCGACAGGCTCAGAGACTGCTGGTGGTTGCCCTGCTGCTGCAGGTCGGGGGAGATGCACCTTGCTGGCAGCCCAGGAAGCGTGCGGGTGGTGACGTCCGGCATCACCAACGTCTACCTTGATGGGGTCACCAAATCGGTGGACCTGGCGCTGTCGGGCATTACCAACGCCTTCATCACCGCTGCCAACCCCAGCGTGCAGATCACCGGCTGGTAGGTGTGATGGCTACCTCAGCGGGTCGGGCAATGGCTTCTGTGAGTGCCGGGACGCTACATACATGTGGCCCAAGTTGTGGGTCGCACGGTAGATAGACAGCGGTAATCAATCCTGGCACTAGCCATGCTTTCAACGGAGCACACCACCAGAACTACATCACGCAAGCCTGCACGGGGCATGCCCTCCTGTCGCCCCTTTCCCTGATGACCACCCTTTCCCTGATAACGTCAATGTTCGCTTTTTGTCTGCAGGACCAACGGCATTGCCAACATCCAGTACACCCAGGGCAGCTGCGGGGTCCAGGGCATCAGCCCCTTCATATCTCCCTGCCAGCAGACGGGGGCCATCAACCAGGCCATCCCACCGGTGCAGTGGACGTCAGGCCTGCAGGCCATCGGGACCTACACCTGTGCGGCAGGTGTGGTTGCTGGGCACCGTGGGTGCTGTGCAGCCATTGAGGCTTTGCAGTGGTGCCAGTGGCGCAGCTGGGCTTGGCTGGGGAAGGAGTTTGGTCTTGGTACACCTTGCCCGAGCGGTGATGGCCAGTCCCAGGAAGCACACATTGTCCAGCGTCCAGGCCGTCACCCAGGCGCAGGCCGGTTTTCGTTTTTGCCGCTAATTAGGCCCCTGCTGATATTTCACCATGGTTGCTGTTCCTAGCTGCTGACAGTATACCCGACTGACAAGCAGCACAGCCCATCCTATAACCCACTGTCCACTTGCAGAACCAATCCCTGCCTGCTGCCCCCTCCAAGTTGCTTGCAGGTGCCTTCCCCCAGGTCGTCAACTTCCCTCAGATCGTCTACAGCGTCCCCTTCCCCGCCCCCACGCCCGTCCCAGCCCCCACCCCTGGGGCTCCATCCATCACCCTGCCCCCGCTCGTGAGCAACGCCCCCAACCCCTACACCTTCCAAGCCCCCACTGTGGGTGGGACTCAGGCTCAGTCTGGCGCTGTCACGCCCGCGGGCTCAAATGCCAATGCCGCCATCAGTGGGACGGGTGAGAGAAGCGCAATCTGCAGCACTAGATGGGTGGTCCTGACAGGGTCGAGACATCCGGCTTTGTAGTTGACACAGAGCATGCAGGGTCAGCTGGCTCTTGAATGCTAGCTCCCAGGCGCGTTGATGTGTTGGCCGTTGAGGCCCCTGCACGACCTTCCCAACCGTAGGTGATTCATGATTCTGCCAACATGACTTGGATGAGATACATGGGCGCATGCTGGTGCAACTTGGGCGGCCCCGCAGTTCTGGCACATCGCTGGCTGTAGCAGCAGCAAGTCGACGCTATTTGACCATCAGTGCTGTGTCTGTACGCAGGTAGTGTGTCAGCTACCAGCATCGCCACCCCTGGGGCAGTGACAACCTCCACCGGCCAGAACGGCCAGACAACCACGCTGGGCACGACCGGCGGCGGCGGTCGCCCCTCCCGTTCCCTCCCCCGGCACTCCCCCACGCCCTTCCTCCCCTCCCCCTCCCCGCCCCCTCCCCCACCGCCCCGCCACGCCCGGCCCCCACCTCCCCCGCCCCGGCTTCCTCCGCCCGCAGCGAGGCCAGCGCCACGGGCACAGCAGGCGCAGCAGGGACCCCGCCCCCGCCCCGCCAGCTGCAGTACGCCAGCCCGCCTCGGCTGCCGCGCCCACCCCTGCCCCGGCGCCGGCGCCGGTGCCGCCGCCAATGCTGGTGAACATGTCCAGTGTGAACCTTAATGCCACCAACCCGTACACCGTCAGTGTGCGTACGCCTGGGGGTGGGCAGCAGTTCCAGGCGGGGGCGGTCACAGGCAACGCCTCCAACGCCCAGGCAGCCGCTGCAGGCACGGGTGAGTAACCACTTGACCAGCGGTTGTGGTAATTTACTCTGCTGCCGGATGCCCACTCACATCAGGTGGCCTTGACAACAGCCGCAGCTACCCTAGTGCTCACTGTCGTTGCAAGGCTGGCGCACTGACAGCAGACCTGGCTGCGCTTTAGCTGGTGCTGTCTGACAGTCATGGGGGACTTGACATGTCGCCATGAGCCACTTAGCAGCCTGGCTTGCAACCACCGGCTAATTGCCGCACACAGGCAGCTAAGCTTTGGGGATGGATCATAACGCGCGCTGCCACGCCTTGCTGTAGGGTCCGTCTCCGCCAGCGCAGTAGCGGGGCCAGGGACAGCCCAGACGGGCACCACTACTGACAATATCTCCACAACACGGGCTACGGGGGGCCGGAGGCTGTATGCCCTGCCGCTTGACACTGATGAGCTGTCTTGAGCGACCCACGGCAAGGAAAGAGTGTGTTAGAAAGTGGCCTGCTCAATGCAGCCTTTGAGGTGAAGGCTAGAGACTGGGAAGGCAGCTGGGTGACTGGTGGCTGGGATGTCATTGGGTATGAGTCGAGCGCTAGGAGGAGCGGGGTGTGGCGCGAATGCAACTTGGGTCCCTCCGCCAGCTGAAAAAGCTGGAGAGCAGCCAAGTTGTTGCCAGCGACTTGCCTGCTGTTGTGAGGTCATTGCAGTACGTTTTGTACCTGAGAATGGCATGGAGGTAGGGACGGGAGGTTGGTGTGGACGAGAGGAAAGGTTGTACAGTGCATATTCGCTGTAACAATATTGTAGTATACCTCATATGTTTCAGACTTGTGTAACGCTCGCAATGTCACAAGAGTTCGGCCCCATAGCCACTGCTGGCGGCAATGCACAGCAGAGGGCTGCAGCGCTGCTACAGGCATGTAGCCCACACTGCCCAGCAAGGACCTCACATACGACGACAACAACTGCTCCTGTTCGGCATATGACGTCTTGGATTCTTTCCTCTCTGGGCAAGGTCCGTAGGTGTCATGTCTTCACTGCACCGAGACCTACTCGACAGACTTGGACACTTTCACACTCTCTTGACTCACTGCCATGAGGAACTGGCATCCAGGGCGCCGCCACAAGGTCGTCAAGCCACAAATCTCTGTCAGGGGTCTGTCTCCCAACGCCCCGACTACTTGCCGATGCAGAAGCGGCTGAAGATGTTGTCCAGAACCTGCACAGGGCAGGCAGAGCAGTTCCTCGCATGCCGCGCGGACAGTACTTAGCCGTGCCTGCTCCCTCCTGCGCATGGTTTGCCGCTGCCACAAGCAAAGCTCACCAGCAAGGCTGGGGAAGTAGCCAAGGAGGGCAGGGTGCTTCTGGGTAGAAGGGTTTCTAGTGGGGGAAGATGCATTGCACTAGCCGCACCTCTGTCGCCAACTACAGTGTGCCAGTCCTAACCCTACTGTCAGCCCGGTAAGCCCCTTAGGTAAGGCAACACTGTGCAATGACAAGAAAAGGGCATGCATGGAAAGCCATGGCCGCCAGTAGTGCAGCCTGCTACCACATTCCATGCACACAACCAATAATGTGCATAAGCATGACACCCCCCCCCCCCCTCCCTCCTCCTCCTCCTTACCTCCTCGGTCACATCATCCCCGCTGACCTCTCCCAGCGCCATCACCGCCTCCCTCAAGTCAATGGTCCAAAAGTCCAGCGGCAGCCCCTCTGACACGCTGCCCCGCACCCTCTCCAGCGCCTGCTGCGCCCTGATGAGAGCCTCGGCTTGGCGCTCGTTCACGGCCCAGGCCACGCCCCCTGGCACCAGCTGGGGCGCGCCGGCCAGCAGCAGCACCGCCTCTCGGAGGCTATCTAGGCCTTGGCCGGTGGCTGCGGAGGTGCTGACTAGGGCGCTGAAGCGGGAGGCAACTGCTGGGGGCACGACCTGCAGGGAGCCGCCCTGCAGGGCACTATGGCTGCTGCCATTGCTGGCGCTGCTGCTGCTGCTTGGGCCGGGACTGCTGGCGGGGTGGCTGGCACCAGCGCTGCTGAGGGTGGCGGCCAAGGTGGATGTGGAGGGATCCTCGGCATCAGATTCCCAGCGAGAATCTGAAGAGCCCCCGGAGGCATAAGGATCATAGAGGTCTGAGTTCAGATGCCGCCCAGGCTGTCCCATATCCCCAAGGCTGCTGCTGGTGGGAACAGCTGAAGAGCCAGCCATGCGCCCTTCAGGTGCCCCTCGTGCTGCTGCCGAGCCCCCTAGTTGATGCATGCTGTTGCTAGGTGCCAGGGTTTCCTGCTGCTCAGATGCCCATGGTGCTGCTGCTGCTGCTGCTGCGCCGGTGGTGGCAGCGTGCCCCATTATGTCAACCTTATTCAGGATCAGGAGCGCCGGCGCCCTGCCAGCTGCTGAGCTGGCATGTTGCCCCCCCTCCTCCTCGTCAGGCGACTCCTCCCCTCTAGAGTCATACGAGTCGCCAGAGAGGTAGGGCTCGAAGGGCTCAGAGTCCGAAAATTCGGATGGCAGGCCCTGGAAAATCGCCCGGAATATCTCAGCGTCGCCGGCGGTCCATCCAGCCTGGGCATCCATCACCATGGCCACGATGTCTGCCTGCCAACAGGGAACCAGCACAAGGGCATTGGCTGAAGGCAGGGAGTTAGTGCACACATGTGAACTGGTCCACAAGTGATAAGACACGCAAGGTGGGAGCTACGATACAGGGCACAGGATGCCATAATCCCCCAACCCCAATCTATCGGGTGGCGCATAGGCAAGTCAGGCAGTCATTTAGATATTAACACTGGTGTAAGCTCAAATCCACCCCTCCTGGTTGCAACATGTTAACACCACGGCTGAGCCAACTAGACTGGGCTCACTAACCCCACCGCCCGGCCACTCGCCCACAACCTGCACCGCCCCCCTTGCCTGCTTTGCTGCAGCCAAGGACCTCTCGACGCCAATCCTCTCCACCCTGTCAGAAGACTGGCGCAGCCCGGCGGTGTCGAGGAGGGTGATGGGGATGCCTCCAATCACAATGCCTGCAGGGCAGAGGCCAGTTTCTCACGGACACATGACAAATACGAGCTAGCCAGGCAATATGAGGCTGAATTCCAGCTCCGCAATCACCACCAGACACAAGTGTCCCCACATAGCATGCCAGGCTGCCTGTTGACACAGCTGTTGAGGAGCAGGAATTGGGTGCTCTAGCACGATGCAAAGCGCCCACGCCTGGCAGATACTTTGCAGAAAGCGGCCTCCATGGGCTCACAGACCCTCGGAGCCTACCTTCACAACATAGCCAGAGCTACATCATTGGAGGTTACTATCATGGATGCCCTTTTCAACCCCGCACCCACTAGTTCCACACGCCCGCCCACCTGCTTCCACAATGTCTCGGGTGGTTCCCGCCACCTCAGTGACTATGGCCCTCTCGGTGCCGCTCAGCGCGTTCAGGAGGCTGGACTTGCCGACATTTGGGCGGCCCACCAGCGCTACCTGCAAGTCACACCCTGCAACGGTGGGCGGGCACACACGCCACACGCACGCCGGGCCCCAGGCAGCCAGCAGCCTTGGCAGTACCCAGAGGGCTCTCAGGTTGTAATATACGAGATACTCCTTGGCACCTGCCACCAAAGCTAGCGCCAGCAGCATGGCCCCTGGCTCTGTCCGGCGCTGCTGTGGTCCGTGGTCCTCACCTGTAGCCCCGTGCGCAGCAGCTGCCCCTGCCGCGCTGTGCTCAGCGTGCGCTGCACCCGCTGTGCGAGAGCCTCAATGCGCCCTGTCAGCTCCCTAACATCCAGCGGGGGTAGGTCCTCATCAAAGTCCAGCCTGTTCAAAGGCAAGGCAAGGGCAGGGGCCACAGTGATCATATCATACCCCTTCCTTTGTTGCCTCTGTCTCAGATCAACGCCACGTGCTAGCATTCTAATGAGGATGCTTTGTTGTTGGTGACGTGATCAACTGTCAGGCACTGATTTCCCAACTGTGTGCCTGCAGTACGTGTCCCCTTGGACCATGAATTTTGCAAAAAAAACACGCTAACTTGCACATAAACCAGCACACACTGCAACACCTGCTTGCATTCCACCTAACAGGAAGTTGTGCCACCGGCATGCCACCTTGCAGAACCCTCACCTGGCATCCATCTCTGTAAGAAGGTCCACGCACTCCGCCCGCATCTCATGGACCTCCCTGCCTAGCCCCCCAGCCATCCCAGCTAAGGCCGAGTCAGCAGCCGCCACCGTGCGTGACTCGATGAGCTGCGACACGCTCTCAGCCTGCACACAGCACACCAGCGAAGATCAGGGCCGCCTTCGGGTCGCTGCAGTGCATTCAACCTGAGACAGATTGAAGCAGTGGCAGTGCCGCAGGGCAGTGAGTCCTTTGGGCGCCAGGGTCAACGAGCAGTAAGGCCAGAAATCAACCTCCAGCACGTCCTGCTGTAGACACGGACGAAGCACAGGTTCTGTTGTGAGCGGCTATGGCTGTTGCTCTGTTGCTATGCGGCGACCGGGCGCTCCTACCGGAGCCTAGCAACTCTCCAGAGCACCAGCAGCTAGCTGCTGCCAGGAAGGCCAGTCCAGGTTAAGAGCGACCCGTCACCCGACCCTAGCTGCTGCCCCTTGCCTGTGACAAGTCCAACCGTCCATTCAGGAAGGCTCGCAAAGTGAATTCCCCTGGCCGTGCCAGCCGTGCCCCGGCCTCAAGGCACCGCCGCAACACGCGCTGGGCACAGATGCCGCCGCCGTGGGTGTGGATCTCGACCACGTCCTCGGCCGTATAAGAGCGAGGTCCCAGCATGCACAGCAGCAGCACCTACACCACACGTTCCAGGCCTGGTAAGTTGGGAACTCCATCAGACAGACCACCCTGCTCCAGGCATCAGCGGGGTGTGTCCATCCTGCATGTGTTGCCACTAAGCTGCCCAGCTGTATCAGTCAGCCGCCACACTCACGTCCAAGCATGGAAAGCCCAGGCGGTGAAAGAGAAGGGAGGGGTCATGCAAGCTTCTGACCCCACCTCATCTATAGTTGAGCCATCGGCATCCACAGCCCGGCCATAGTAGACCCTGTGCGTCTCAAGCTGCCTGCGCCTTTGGGAGCCACCCTTGCCAGGACCCTGGAACACTTGCTGTGCGACTTCAAGCGCCTCGCGGCCGCTGATGCGGACAATGCTCACAGCTCCCTGCTGCGCCCCCGTCACGATGGCTGCAATGGTGTCAGAGTCGAGCCCCTGCTGCTCCCCGCCAACGTTGGCCAGGTGGTCCACTGCAGCAGCTGCACCAGGATGTGTGGTGCCAACCGGTGAGTCTTTATGCTCTATTGTGTGGCAGGGGGCTACTAGACCACACCTACCGTCTTGCACGCCATTGCCCCAAACTGCTCGTCGCAGCTGCTGTCCTGCCCTGACTGTCTTGCTTTGGTTCAAGAGTGGAAATCTAATTGTCCTCCAAGAGGAGCTATACTTATGAAGAAAGTGCCTGCGCAGAAGCCTGGCCGACACGGTGGCCAGGTGCCATGACATGGCATGCGTTACTGTAAAAGACATTCAATTGGCAGGCTCTTAGCTTCCCAATCCTTCCATTGTAACCTGTGCTACGCAGTTTCCTGCGGCGCCTGCTAGGCCTAAGGCGCATTGACTGCCAGGGCGCAGTGAGGCTCAGTGGCTTAAAAAAGCTCGCACCCGCTTAGACCGACCTTTGCCAACTTCAAGGGTACACAGCGACTCCCAAGGTTTTGGGCAAGACAGCCACGTAGCTTTAATGACTTGCATGCAAGTGATTTCAGGCCTAACAACTACTGTGGCTTTGAACGGAACGTGAGAGCAGGACTGGTGTAGAACATTCAATAGCGGTGTCTTGAAGTCCCGGTGTACTGCCTAAGGGGAGAGCCTTGGTTGGCGCTGCAATGGGAAGACTCCTGCACGACTACACCTGTTACACTTCGTTCCAAGCGCACCTTCAACCTCTCCGGTAGCCCGCTATAGCTACTAATCGTACTTCCCCGGTGGCCAGCAGCGGAGGGGCCGCCTTGCACGGAGAGAAAAGCGCAGAGATGGTATGACCCCGGGTAGATGACTACTCCCTCTTGGCTTACAGCCGCACACGTGCTTGACATTATTACTGCTTTAATTACTCTGGACAGCAATACCGTACCCCTTCTGCATCTGTCTATCTGTGTGTGCCGCACTTCCGTGTGGGGCTCTACGAGCCAAGGCGCCTGTCATACAGACGAGCCATAGGATGAAGGCAAGCCCGTATATCGTGTTGCCCGCTCCGGCTGAAGCTTGTCAGTCAGTCTTCACCCCTCCGGTACGTTGGCCTCTCCCTTCGACATGCACGTCACCTGTCTGCACTGACTCGTCCTCGGCTGCACGTGGTGATCATGATACTCAGCTACCCTAGATCACTTTGGTGGGATGTGGCTATACATGCGCAGGCAGCCAAGCGGGCTCGGCGGGACGTTGATGCTTCCCCACTCTCCTGCGAGGACTCGTGGAAGACCCCCGACATCGTGGAACAGGGCCTGAGCGACGAGGCGACGCTGCTGGGGCCCCTCGCTGACTGGCTATCATCATGCCACGGGCGGTTGCGGCAGTGGCTGGAAGCGGTATACGCTATGCACCCGGCCTGTCGCTTGATTCCATCAGAAGCGACCCTGCTGGCGTTGGGAACCTTCCGGTGAGGCGGCATTGCCCTTGCCACAGCTGTCTCTTGGCCTTCCCTCCTGCCTTGTGCCGGCCCTGTAGCACCTTGCACCTACAGCCCTCTTGCCAGCTAGGCAGCCCCTCACTCGGAGACCTGCCTCCTTTGCAGGGAGTATGCTGCGCAGGCAGGTCTGTCCCTCCAGATGGCTCTCTCGCAACACTTCATCACAGACACTGCCCTCAGTGTGTGCCTCTGGACCAGCATCAAGTTTCTGACGACACCCGGTAAGCCTTGGCTATCTTGTCTGTCGCAATCACAAGGCCTTCAAAGGCAGAGCGGGGCGCCGCAGCTTGCCAGCAACACTGGCCCGGCTTGGTTGCTGGGAAGGGGCGGTTGTTGGGAAGGGACGTCCATGGCTGCGCTCCCTAACACCCGGCGCGGAGGAGGGTGGCCACCTGCGGCATGTCTGGTGCAAGCCATCGAAACCCCAACCTCAAGGGATCTCTTGCATACCTGCAGGCGCTGTGCCAAATGCGCGCTTCTTGTCGAAGGCAATTGGTGAGGAGACCAACCGCGGGTGTTCCCTGCGTTGTTGTGAGCGACTGTCACCGCTCCATGAGGCAACTAGCCTGCCCTGCGGCCTTGTGGTACTTGTGGCACAACCAAACTTGCACAACAAGTTGCACAACACCTGCCTGTCGCTTGCTTTGTCTGCCTCAGTACAAACGCCTGCTGTGAAGCAGTGACAGTGCATACCATCATGGCTGATGACTAGAAGCACGGCCCATCCTTTGCTGCAGGCCTTCCCCACAGCGTGCTAGTGGCAATGGAGCCAGAGGTCATGCGAGCTGTGGGCTGGAGGTAGGCCTGCTGTGCATAGCGACTTTTCCCTGCACTCCACCTCTCAATGTCATCTACCGCCCAAGCAAGCCGCTGCTCGTGAGGCCATAAATCTGCCTGCCTCAACCCTGCAGCATCAATGCAGGTCATGTGGTGCAGCTGCTCAAGTAGCTCACCATGTTCCGACTGCAGGCTGCTGGCTATCGCGCGCGCCACCGGCGTCTCCGACTTGGTGGTGAGCATTGAGTAGACCCTTCTGCACTGGAAGGCATACTGCCTGGTGCAGCATTTCATTGTGTGGCGGTACCCCTGCGATCCCTCCCAGCATGCGCCACTGCCTAGAAGTGGCCTGCCGTAATTATGGCGGCAGGTTAGTGTGCTGGTAAGAGGAGCTAAGGATGGCCAGCTGTGTATCTGGGTGTCAGCTCAGTGGAGCCAAGCACCTAGGGACACAAGGCTGCCTTAGAGGTCTACGTCTTCATTCAAAACTTGTGAAAGTGGCAGTTCAGTCAGGTTTTCGCTCACTGGCTACAGTGATCAGCAGCAGGGCATGGCAAGGCCATGCAGCGGTTTGATGCACTTTCATTTCAGCGTGGCGAGGTTGCCCGATAGGTTGATGTGGCTGCCTCACTCGTCGTGTCTTGCTCTTCTGTGCGAGCAAGGTGTTCCCCATGCCCCAGGGTGGAGGGAGCCTCAACGGTGCCTGGTGTGTACCAGGGCACGTACTGTACCCAGTTTTCCTTTGCAATTCATATACTGCTGGCTGCATTTCATCCTATGTTGTTCGGGCAGAGATGGGCAGCGCTGCACTCCGTGCATGTGCTCACGTCTTGCACGAACAAGTGTTGTGTCCAAAGAGCGCTACTCCTTACCACTCTACGGTAACTTTACAGTGTCCATGCAGTGTCATAGCTAATAATCCCTTCGTTACACATCACGCTTTTATTGTGCATTGGGTATACTTGGCACCAATGCCTACTTCTTTGTATCTTGTGAAGTTCCAGCAAGGCATGCAAATTTTGTATGTGTTTAAGACTCAGCCTACAAGAAGTACCTTGTGGCCTCTAACTACCTTTCATCGTGTTGTACCTATCCTTCCTTCCGCAAGACTGGCTTCCCTTCTTAGCTTTGCCTCTTCATTTCCCTCAGCCTTACCTTTTCCTGTCTGCTCAGCTGCATGAGTACCGACTTGACTGGTTTTAGTAGTTACATTGCTCTCCCACCTCAGGGCTCTGGTATAGCCCGCGCGTCCGAGTCTATATGGGTGCTGCCTGGGGGCGTCTTCTTCCATGTGCTAACCCACGTATACGAGGCTTGCCCGTTGTGCTGCAGATGCCACCCAGAACGGTCATTCTGACTTCATGTTGGTTTCAATCGTGGTTCAGATTGTCCTGCTGCAGGCACAGAGAGATTTCTTACCGTGTGTCCTTTGTGTCTCTTTTCGAAGGAATGCCCCAAGCTCAGTTGAACATAGATCGATATTACCACTAACGCCTGCCTGGTATCTGTTGCTGTGGCCCTGACTTCCTCTTTGACATTCATTTGCCAAGTATTTGGCTTCGGTATTTGTGAAATCTATTTTGGTAAATCACTACTATTATGACCTACCTCAGTGGGTGTAACCCTCGCCTGATGTCTACTTGTCAGGTTAAAGGTGGTAGCAGCTGCAGCCTGGTGGCCGTGCTGGCTGGAACTTGTGGAAGGCTGCCAGCCCACTCATATGGCCACTGTGGCACAACTAGGAAGTCCCCAGCTGTTCTGTGACACTCTAGAGACCTGCTGTGGTTGACAGGGGACAGCCAGGTAGTACTTTGTGTTTCATCTCGCGCCTCCAACTAGGCAAAGCACGCAGCAGCCAAGCTCTTGAACGCTGAAACACCCAGAGGCATTCCATGCAAGGATCATCTCGTATTGAGATACAATGCTTGCTCGCAGGTTCCACTGTGGCTGATCAGCGGGGTGCCTGGGTGCCTGGAAAGGAAGGGGGCAATGACCAAGGCGGAAGATGCTGCTTTCTTCAGGGCCACGTACACTCGCGATGGGCATAAGAAGCAGAGGTGGAACCGCAAATGGCTGGATGGATACCTGAGAGTACGAGGGCGAACTGCTGTGTTGATAGCCGAGGATGGCAGTGAGGTAGCTGTCGCCCGGCTGTCCGCCAGCACCAAGATAGAGCCAGATGGAGACGAGCTGAACTTTTTTGGGAGCACCATCCTTGTCTGCGTGGACTGCCAGTGCGGTGCTCAAGATGTGCCTGGCGCCGCAACAAGTCAAGCTGCAACAGCCGCTGCTGCTCCCAAGCAAGCCGCGTTCGGCATGCCCAGCCACCCCGCAGCACCAGCAGCAAGTGCGGGAGCAGTGATTGTGCAGCACGCTGGCATTAGATTGCCTCGTCAGGCAGGCTTACGGCCCAGCGGCGGCGCTCGGCCTGGAGCTAAGAAGTTCATGCCACCCAGGGTAGAGCGGCCGCTGCCTGGGTCGGTTTCTCAGCCAGACTTGCAGAGCCACTTAGCCCCAATGGCTGCCGAGCCCACAAAGTGGAAGGTCCGAGTGGGGCAGCAGCAGCCAAAACCGCACATGCACCCGGCTCAGGTGCCGGGCCAGCCTCTGCCCCTTCACCAGGCTTCCCGACCACAGCCTGCCACTATAACAAAGAAATGCGACGGTGGGGCAACTCTACTAGCTGCTACAAGAGAGAGGACAGGTGGGGAAAGTTGGCCCACTGTACTCGTCCGCTCTTCGTTCAACTTGGGCAAAGCTCTATCACCCAAGTGCAAACCAGGCGCACTAGCCTGCATGCCACATCGGTACTTACATCGTAGCGGGAGTCTTGCACACAAGCTGCCTATCTCATGAGCATCATGCCGGTGACCTGCAGCTGAAGACATCCTGTCCCTCCTGACAGGGGCAGCACCAGCTGTCAGGATCGCAGTGGAGGTGGGTCTACTTCTTGCTGCCTCACATGGAGCTCCGCTCGCGCAACCCGCTGCCGATCTAGCAGCCAGATTGCAACAGAGGTAGTTCAAGCGAATGCATTAGAGGTCGAGGCAGGTCAGCTTAGGCACGTCGCTAAGGTGGCAGCTCGTGTCGGCCATGCAGGTTAGCCCTGCTAAGAAGGCTAGGCTGCAGCCGCAGCTGGGCAGTCTGGGGCAAAGCAGTGGTGGAAATCAATTAACCCACAGCCGCTGGGCAGCCTACGAGGATGACAGGACCAACTCCGTTGCACATGCCCCAGAACTAGGCACTGCAACGCAGCAGGGTCCTGAGCCAGGTGCTCACCGCAGCCGCTGGGCCAGCTGTGGCAACGAGGGCGGCAATGCTGAGAGCGGCGGCAGCAATGCTGGGCTTAAACCTGTGGGTGTGCCTGACGGTGTTCTGCTCCCGAGCAGCCGGTGGGGCGCAGTAAGTGATGTGGATATGGCCAGCAGGTGTGTTGGTCAGAAGCAGCCTCGAGGCCCAGCAGCAGCACCAACAGCAGGATGCCTGCCTGCAGATGGGCCAGCACTGGCAGCATCAAGTCAAGGCCAAGCAGTCGGCAACCGGTCGGCAACAGAAGGTGGCCTGCCTGGCATGGCAGGGGCGGCTTGTTGGGAGACGGAGGAGGCGGAGGAGCAAGATGGAAGGTCTGCTTCTGGCAGAAGCGGTGGCATGACCCAGCAAACAAGCCAGGCTGCTGACGACAGTGATTGTCCAGCTGAGGAGCAAAGAGGCGCCCCAGCTGCCAAGCACCTACGTCGCTGGGCCTCAGGGCAACATCAACAACCACAGCAGCAGCAGCTGCAGCCGCAGGAGCACAGAGGCTGGCTGCAGTCATCTGCCCACCTAGGTGACCTTCAGCAGCCCATGCAGTTACAGCAAGCTCCAGCCCAGCCTTCTAGCCTAGCTGGCACGCAGACGCCACCCATCACCCACCAAGCCGTAAGCCAGCAGAAGCCGCAGCTGCTGCAGGCCAGGCAGCCTGGCAATGCTATGAGCCGCTTCGCACCCCCTCTAGCAAGTAGGGCCTCTCAAGAGCCTCAGCAGCAGCATCTGCTGCTCCAGCAGGGCCCCCCAGGGTTCCAGCAGCCACGGCCTGCCCAGTCAACTGCCGCTGCCTTCAGCAATTCTGGGAGTCTTACCAGAGGTCCTCCAGCGGTGGGCCTGGGCGGGCTGGGCACAAGTGACCCAGCCCAACTGTGCTTCACTGCAACTACCACAAGCAGGCCCGCTCGGCGGGTCATCATCCCTGACAGCTTTGGCAGCGAGCAGGAGTATGGGGTGACGTGGAAGGCAGCCGTCATGGAGGAATTGAACCTGAAGTAAGCAGCCTCGACTTCGCCTGCTCTCCATCCCTAACAGGGGTCTTTGAGAGTATCTTCCTTGCCCTATTGCAAGGTTCAAAGTCTGTCATGTGTACAGGATCTTGACTTTGCCATGTGCGGCAACAGTGGGCACTGTTAAGTAGGACTAGGACAAAGTCTATGGCCGACTGCCGAGCTCTTGATGGCCTGGCTCCTTGCATGTTCATGAGTTGGCAACTTTTATCCTACCCAGCAACCGTCATGGTTCTCCCGCAGGTTAGCTGAGGTCTCTCAAGCGTACTGCCAAGCCAAAACCCGGCTCGATCCGACAGGCAAAGCGGGGGCTGGGTCCGGAGGAGGTCTAGAGGGGCGCTTGCGCCACTTTGGCGTCCACTACCACAGCTGCGAGCTCTTCATCTGGAAGAACTTGCCCAACAAGAAGCAGGTAAGGTAGCAGTTGAAGTCATATGGTCAATCCGAGGCAGGCATTCCCTGCCAGATGCATGGCCTGTATGCTAAGTATCCCGGTGTGCTGGTCTTGTTAGTTGAGACATTAAATCAGCTGAGCTAGACATTATGTAGCGAGGCGTTTATCTGAAGGGTGCCATCATAGTCGGTGGCTGTCGATTTCCCCTATGGCCGACTGTTACACACCTTCTTTTCAGACTGGCAGCAAGTACAAGAAGTGGAAGCGAGGCAAGGTCAAAGGGGCGGATGCGGATGAGGATACAGAGCAAGGTGGGAGCATTGGGGCAAAAGGCAGTTTTCGTAACAGGGCAATAGGGAGGTGTGCAGGTGGGGATAACCTACTTTGCAAGCAGCCTGTCTCTATGCCATGGGGCGATGCTGGCTAGCACCATTGCGTCTATAGATGGGAAGGGTCGCATACGTATGGGTTGAAGCCATGCTCTAGCAGTCTTGCGTAAACAACTCCGGGTCTCTATCTAGTCCCACGCTGCACTTGACACTTCATGGCAGACGCAGCCGATGACATCCAGGCTGGTCAGAAGCCTGAGAGCCTTTATCTCATCATCAAGTCTGGGCGGGGCAAGTCGACAGAGTACAGGCAGGTTACGTGTTGCTTCTTGGCCAGTCAAGTGTGGCAACCCCAAGGGGGACTATGCTTAGCGAGGAGTTGCTTTTACCCTGCTTTCTATGACATGACCTACCTGTTGCCTTGCTGAGATGCTCAACTCCTCATTTCTGCCTTGCCAACGTTCTACTGCCTGTCGTTTGTTGCCTTTCATGAAGCCCCTAGCAAGCAAGCCTGACAGCATATTTGCTATTTTTTCCAGGAAGGACGACCTGTGGGTGATAAGCAACAACCCCCAGTTCCAGGCAGGCTTCGCTCAGGGCCAAATGGGCGACAAGGCACGGGCTCCCTGGGTAGCCGTGGCTCGCAGCCTATGGCATGGGCCAAACCAGGACGGAAAGTTCGAGGTTGAGCTGCTCTCCCCAAAGCCGCCCAACCTGGGGCGCTCACAGCTGGTGTATGCCATCAAAGGTGGGTCATTTAGCCAGGGAAAGACAGGGCAAGACAGCTGCATTGCAGGCATGTTTCTGTTTTACCCCTGCTCCTCGGTGTGCGTGTTGTGTATGCGAGATGTGCTACAGCCATCCCTGGGGTGCTGATGATGCGCTGTTGGAACGGAGGCAGCAGTGACATGCTGTTGATGAGGCGCCAAGAGGGCAGCAGCACCAGCAGCCGCTTGCTTGGTTGGACACGTAAACCGGCAACTGTGTCTTGACCTGTGCAGGTCCTGAAGCCGCAACTGAGCTCCGCATGGTAGAGCTGCTTCAGTCCCTCACAGCCCAGTCGCTGCCCCTGCTACCGCATATCCTGGGCATACCCGCTAATGATGGTAAGCCGGCGGGAGCCTTCCCACACAGTGGGGCACCGGTTGAGGCGGCAGCGCCAGTGAAATTAGCAAGTGCAGGAGCGGCAGTGGAAGCAGGAGGAAAGGCAGATGGAGCTGCGGCAGCCATTGCAGCCAGCACACCCCAGCGTCCCACTGTTTCCTCCCCGAGTGGGAGCATGCCAGGATCAGATAGCCCCTGCTACAGCCCTACAGATAGCGACTCCACTAATGCGGTTGCCAGCAAAGCAGGGAGAGAGGCAGCGGCAGCAGGGCCGGCGTTTGCAATAGCAGTTGTGGCTGATGAAGGAAAGAATCCCAGCCCAAGCAACCCCAGCAGCCCGTGCTTGAAGGCCAGTAGGGAGGCTGACGCGGCGGGTGGTGATGTGCCCCCACCAACTAAGCACGCCAAGAGGGCCAAAGGCGGCAAAGGCTCTCCTGTCGAAGGTGCAGGGACAGCAGCAGCAGCAGCAGCAGGAGCAGAAGCAGCAGACGGGAGCAGCAGTTCTGCAGTGGAAGCAGATGCAGAAGCCATCATTGCCAGGTTCAGGCTCAACCCTGAGCAGGCAGATGTGGTACGGAACGTGGCCGCCTGGTGTCTCCCTGACAATGTCCAGGTGGGTTGTCCACTTGGGCACATGTCAGGTCACTCAGTACGCATCAACGCATACATCTATTGCCGGTCCTGGTACGACAAGAGCCACCTGTGCACGTTATATAATCAGGCGTCCAACCCGGTGATAGCATACAACCAGGTGGCCAAGGAGCCCTTGCCGGCACGGTGCTGCCCTGCAGGGGAGGCTACAGCAGGAGGCAGCCGGCGGGTCTGGAAGGCCTCCACCCGTTTGCCTCATCCACGGCCCCTTCGGCTCAGGGAAGAGCACCCTCCTGGTGTCCATCCTGCACCTGCTGCTGGCGCAGAGGTCCCGTCACTTGCCAGGCGGGGCCCCCCTGGCTGGTTGCCGGGTGCTGGTGGCAGCCCACACGAATGTTGCGGTGGACCGAGTGCTGCTGGGTGAGTCTGTGCCGCTGAGTGCATACAAGTTAACCTAGGTGGGAGGTTATCTTTACGGCCTTCTGAGGGCATAGCAATCCCTTGCTGTCAGTTGGCCCTTATCAGATGGCCCGTTGTACACAATCTAACCAAGCAAAGTGATAGCGCGAATGGCCCTGGAAGCAATGTGAGGGCCCCTTCCTGCCAGGTAGGCAGAGTTCTTTGCTTCTCCACCTGAGCCACGCCTATGGCAACCTCGTGGTAATTGGTGCCAGGGTGATGTTGCGAAAGTGACACACACATACAATGATTTGCCCCGCGGGGCCCCGGGCATCAGTAGGGTGTGACTATTGGCGGTAAGTGCACAAGACTTCGGTCGCAATGCAGGACTGCTGGAGTCTGGCTGCACTGACTTCTTGCGCGTGGGACCCTTGCGCCGCGTCAGCCGCCAACTGCTGCGCCAGTCACTGCACTGTAGGTCAGTTCCCTTCCAACCACCTAGCCTTTTGGAGCCTGGCTGCAGCAAAAAAAGCCGTGCACGTTGTTGCACTAGCGGTCCTATGCGTGTGCCTACAATGCATGGACAGGTGTTCTATTCAAAGCTTGTGCCAGAAGTGGATGGCTCCGGACGGTATCTTATGGTGACAGTTCTTATGGTGACGGGACAAGTCCCGCAATATTTCTTGCCAGATGCGATTGGCTGCGATTTGTATGTTGCCGGGGCTGAAGCTCGTGTATGGCACCCTGCAGCGAGTCAAAGGCCCATGCCAGCGCTGCGGCCGAGCTGCGAGAGATGCTCAAGGACTCCAATGATCCTCATGAGACAGCAGTGCTGCAGGCGGAGCTTGAACTGGCGGAAAAAGGTGGACAACCGGCTGGGGCAGCGGTCCAGGTTCTCTGCTTCCCTTTTGTGGTAATGCACTGGTGATAGACCTTGCGTGTCTTCAGCATGTCATTGACCATCGTGCTAGAGTAGCATGACCGCCTTCCTTCCGCTGCAGGTGCGGAGCGCCAGAAGAAGCGGCTGCTGAAGACAGTGCCTGTGGTGGGCGTGACCTGCTGCTCCGCGCTGCTGAGCGCCCTGGATGGCCAGACCTTCGATGTGGTGGTGCTGGATGAGTGCTCACAGATGGTGGAGCCGCTGTCGCTGGTGCCGCTCATCCGAGCCAAGTGCAGGCAAGCCAGGGAGGGGAGGTGGTAGCGTTATGTCTTGCACTGGCAGCAGTTGTTTCAGGATCTGGCCCCTGAGGCTTCCGTGCTGTCTCTGGGTCACTGAACCGTGCCAACTTCAGGCAAGCCTCGTGTGCCCACATTATGTCTCCAGTCATCAAGCTGTAGCCGGCTACCTCGCATTAGCAGGACCACCAGCAACGGTTGGGCTGACAGGTAACAGAACAACTAGGTGGCAAAGACATCCTCACTGTTCGGGTCCTCCAACCACGCACACTGGCCACAGTCTTTATTTGTGTATGTGGCGCCGTGGCCACACAGGTACTTGGTGGCAGCCGGGGACCCGCTCCAGCTGCCTCCAGTCATAGCAGCCCCAGCCCAGGTCACCCCGCCCCCCGGCCACCCCCCTGGCTCTGCACACGGCCTGCTGAGGCCACTCTTTGTGCGGCTAGCAGTCCTGGGGCACACGCCCCACCTGCTGCGACGGCAGTACCGCTGCCACCCTGACCTGGCAGCGGTGCCCAACCAGCAGTTCTACGGGGGCCGGCTGCTGGATGGCTGCGCTGCTGCAGACAGGCTATCGCTACTACCAGGACTGCCCAACCTGGTGTTCCTGGATGTGCGAGGCTTCGAGCAGTACAACCCAGGTGAATGGTGTCTGTCAATGGTGTCTGTGGCTGTCAATCGTTAAGCATTACTTTGGTAACCTTGGCCAAGTGTAGTCTCGGTTGCTTGGCCTCAGACACAATTTGTGCCCCGTCGGACTTGGCTGCCACAGCAAGGGTACCGTCTCACCTACAGTGATCTTCCTTAAAGTACTGGAAGGTCCACATCTGAGTCAACATCCTGGCTCTGGCTAAGCTTCCCCTGAAGTAAGCACTCATGTGACATGCCTCTGCAGGCAGCCGCAGTGCCGCCAACCCACAGGAGGCGGCAGCCGTGGTCGCTGTGGTGCAGCAGCTGCTGCAAGCGGGGGTGGAGCCTGCCAAGTGTGGCGTCATTTGCTTCTTCCGTGCTCAGGTACTCAACCGAGGAAGGCGAGATGTGGCTATTAAGAATCAGCCACTCATTATGGGGAGGGAGGGCGGTTACGACCGTCATGTGGACTCATAAATATAAGGATTGCCTGGATGCTGATGGTGTTGGAAGGATGGACGGCTGACAAGGGATAATTTACTAGATGCGAAGTGTCCTGAGGTGCTGCATGCCGCTGCAGGCTGCTCTGATACGATCCATGCTGGACAAGCAGCTCCCAGCGCTGGTGGCTCAACAGCAGCAGCCAGGAATCGGGCAGCCTGGAAGCGCGAGTGACACTGCTGAGGGCAGCTGTGAGAGCAAGGAGGCTGAGGGCAGCGAGGGAGGCAAAGTTCAAGGTCCAGGCAGCATCCAGGTGGCAACAGTGGATTCTTTCCAGGTGAGAATTTTAACCTATGCGCAAGAGCCGCCCATCACAAATGTCAAGACAATGTTGCAGGCCTACGAGGTATTGTAGATTAAAGCGATTCATTTGGGCACCTCACAGGGCACAAGGCGGATTCGTGACTGTGCACCAGACTAGCGGCTGCGACCAGGAATTAAGGAGCGCATGGTGACAGTGAACAAGGCTAAGCTACCATGTATGGCAGGGCTACTTCAGCTCCCTCCCCTTTGGCGTGCTTGAACCTGCCAGGGAGCTGAGAAGGACGTCATCCTACTGTCAACCACGGTGACCCGCCCCGGCAGCTTCGCTGCAGACTCATGCAGGCAAGTGTGACTCATGCACTGATATATGACTCCTATGCAGGCAAGCATGGGGGCTTGGATGGCTAGTGGCTGTGCTCTGAGCAACAAATGCCATGCACCGCCATGTGATCATGCTGGGTTCCATTTGGGTGGGGCCTGGGTGACGGCTGTGGCTGAGCCCTCGGTCTCAGCAGCAAGCTTGCTGGGACATTCTGGACGATCTCATCCATGTTGATCGATGGTTGTGTGACAAACTGCATGCTAGTGCTGCAAGGCGCTGGCTGCCCCCAGACCTGAACAGGCTGGACGCAGCTCTCCAAAGGCTGTCAAGCGCACCCGCCTGCTCCTGCAGGCTGAATGTGGCGCTCACTCGTGCCAAGAACAACCTGGTCCTGGTGGGCTGTACGCCCGCCCTGCAGCAGTCGGCGCCGGCATTTGCTGCCCTGTTGCGCAAGTGCCGCAGCGTGCCTGGGGCATTTGGTGCACAGGGACGCCTGCCCCTCCCATCAGCAGCCCCAGCTGTCACATCCGTGCCTGCTGCTACAGGGCAGCAAGGCCAGACTGGAGGGTCGTATCAGCCTGAACCATCTCGTCAGCAGCAGCAGCAGCCGCAGCAGCAGCAGCGGGAACAGCAACGCAACCAACAGCATCAGGTGGTATGGCCAGCTGGCTGTGCCTGTGACGCTGACGATTGGGAGCAAGGCGATGTCATCTGTGATGAAGAGTGGGAAGCCCTTGAGGCAGCACAGCGAGGGCCGGAAGTGCAGCAGCGGCAGCAGCAGGCGCGGGAGGTCGAGCAGGAGGAGCGGCAGCAGGCCAAAGAGGAACAGAGGCCATGGGAGTCGAAGAATTAGCCTCAGAACGGGTCGGGGAAGTGCCGCTCCACAAGATCCGAGAGACTGAAGCAGCACCTGCTGGATCGTCACAGGGGCATGATGGCGATAGCAGGCAGGTAGCGCCAGGCTTGCCGCCCTTGTGGGAGCCTGCTGCTGGTGACAGTGATGAGGAGATGCCAGACTTCGAGCTGGCGTAACACATGTGAGTTGTGCAGCAGTGTTTCACCAGCCAGCCGCCGGGCATGGTTGCAGCTGTGCTTGCGAGGCAGCGATTGCCAGGTGAATATAGTAGATCAGTATTGCACCTCATGTACGCCCTTCAACAAACTCCAGTTCTCATCACGAACGTTTCATGTGGCTTTCACATAGGCCTTGTATTTCATTGGGTGACTTCACTCACGTCTTGAATCACACCTTGCTACCTGAGTGCGCTTTCTTTTGGGTGTCAGCGCAGCTTGCCAGCCACATTGGAAAAATAGAAACAGTTTTCTGCAACATCCAGTACAATATACAGATGCGAAGTCAATGCAGGGATGCAGTAGCGGTCAGCACGACAGATGAAAGACACCAGTTATGAAGCGCGTTAAAAAGCAGCATCGTGTAACTGCGTGCTCCTGCAACTAATTGGTCTTGCAGCGCACTGCCCGAAACAGGCTTTGATAAGGAGTTCCAATATCTACATCGGCCCACTAATGACTATCCTCATCCAGAGAGGCAGGCCTCCAGCTAGAAGTCTTGCCGCTCACACCGCATCTATGCGCTCAGCAAACAGAAGCAAGTTCTTGGCCTGCATGCGAAAGCAAGTCAGAGTTAGGGTCCATCATGGCGGCATGGTTGTAAGCAAGCCGTTAATAGCCAGCCAGCTAGCTTTTGGTGCCCAAGGACCAAGACTATGGCAGGAACAGTGGGCGTGTCTCACGCTTCCTTGACTGCCTAAACCCTGGCACAGACCTGTAAATATGTGGGATTGTCGATCATCCTGTCTCGGAACACAAATGCTCCCTGCAGTGCCACACAGCATTTGCCTTACCCGGCAAGACATGACAGCAGGCCTGCTCAAACCTTTCAAAGAGCGGCCGAGTGCCCTGGTGAGCAGACATATGCCACAGCGCTGATCACAGCAGCGCACATTGGCCACAGCAGGTCAATACCTTGCCAGCCTGTTGGTGCTTATCAAAGGCTTTTACCAGCTGCTTTGCTTCCTCAACGTCATGCGGGTCTGGAGAGAACGCTGCCTGCAGACATGACACTTGATACTACGTTCTACCAGGAGGGCCGCAGCACGGCGTGATAAGGGATTCACTACCGACCAAAAACCCGGGTTTTGTCCGCCATCAAGTATATATCAAAATTTACTGGTGGATGAGGTGGTTTGGTGAGACTGTTCTGCCAAGAATACCCACCTGAGCGGGCAGCACTTGCGTTGGATGAATGACCTGTTTTCCAGTGAACCCCAGCCTCCGCCCCTCCTCACACTCTACAGTAAAGCCGTGCTGGTTCTTAAAGTCAATCTGCAGCAAAGTGACAGTCATCAGCAGCCCCTCAGCCTGAGCACAGCCGGGTTTGGAAGGTTTGGGTGAGTAGCTGCCTGGACCCACCACAAACTGGCGCGCCTCTACCTGTCTCTCAGGATGAGAGGTGGGTAGCAAGGCAAGCTAGCAAGGCACCCATGTCCCGGTCTCACATGTATCGCATGTACCCCTATACAACCCAACCTGGAGGCGCAATGTGGTATGCACACATGTGTGTGGTTGACGCAGCATGAGCTCCAGAGTTCATCTCCTTAAAAACAGACGACTCTCCATTACTCACAAACACTTGGTCGATGGGCTGTAGCCCAAAGCTCCGCGCATGCAGCGCCACCCAGCGCCTGGCCAAGGCCGTGTCGTCAGTCCCTGGTTGCCGCTTCATGCCCAGGCTAGCACAGAAGTCGTCGGCACCAAAGATGCATGCTTCCAGCCTCAGGGGTGCCCGCTCCTGTGCTGCGAGGAATGCCTGGAAGATGTCTCTGCAAGCGCACACCAGACAGGCAGTGGGCAGGCTGGGCGTGTGGCAGCCTTGTCAGCCTGTATGCGCCGTCAGGCAGAAGGGTTAGTGCATGTCGGGCAATCTCAGAGGTCGCTGCAGACTGACTTGTGCATGCAGATCGAAACCAAATAACTAAAAGAAGTCCTAGGCAATCCAAGGGTTCAGTCCCCCTGTCGCCCGCTATTTACCCACTTACTCAGGCAACATGCTGCGGTTACCTAGGAAGTGCCACAACCCTGCACTAGCTCACTTGAGGTTCAGCAGTCCCATGCCGCTCTCACACATGCTGATGATCGTCAGCGCAAGCCCCTCCCTCCGCAGCCGCTCCCCGGCTAAAGTGTCGACTTGAGATGCAAGCCAGGAGACCTGATCCACATCATCTATCTGCAAACCCTCTCGAGACACTGGAATGTAGTGGGTGAACGTACACGTACACGTACACGTACACGTACACGTACACGTACACGTACACGCATGATGGGCATGGCATGTACTAGCTATGAGAATCTCCAGACTTCCACCCCCTTGTTGCCATCGCTGCAGACATGCCCACAAAATTTACGCTAGTAAACCGTGCCCTGCAGCAACCATGTTTCATTCAAACGTGCAAAGATCAGGGACCGCATGAAGCTACAGAAGCCACTAGATACGCTTTGTGTTATGAATCCTTACTGCACCTGACTTTGCTTACCACGTCACAATAGCCAACTGCCGCCCCGGCCTCTTGAAGTAGAGGAAGATATTTGGCGCACCCACCTTTGGGACCACCAGGGCATCTGGCAGCTGTTTGCCTGTCAGCACCGCTTGCAAGTCTTCCTCAATATAAGATGTTGCGACACCGTTGATGCGCACAGCACGCTCAGAGCGGCCGAAGTCCAAAGCTGCATAGGCGCGGGCAGGGAGGAGTGGGATAGCAATGAGCTGACTCTGTGGTGTCGCAAGTGACAGGCAGCTAAGCCTACACGGACAGACAGACTGTGACATTCAAGAGTGACCTGCATGGCTGATCAGCAGGGGAGTGAAAACAGCAGGTGGGACAGCAGTACATGGCACTTGGGGGCAAGCCAGCCTACTGCCGGTCGCCTGACGCTCGGGCTTTCCAGGGATGGACCACAAAGTTGAGCTTGGCAGAACAGAGCATCAACGACATACTTGCTAGCGCTGTGGCTACCGTATCGCGTGCAGCTGGTTTGCGGCTGTGAGCCACGGCATCCTCGAGGTCCAGGCACACACAGTCAGCGCCTGTAGCCTCTGCGCCTTTCTTGACCTTGCGCTCCGAGTCTCCTGCGTGTCGGCTAGAGGAAGCAGTCAAGAGCCAGCCAGTTTTGGGCAGCTGCATGAGATATGACGGCATGGAGGGGCGAAACGAAACAGCAGGGCCACTTGTCAAGCTGGTCTTGCCACACTAACCTGGGACGTACAGGACCGCCCTCCTTGGCTTCAGTTCCAGCACAGACCTGAAAGGTATAGCTTACCGTGCTTCGGTAACTAGGGGTGCTCCAACAGCTATATGCGTGTATCTGGATCACATGAGGGACAGCAAGGGTGGCCCTACAGGACAACCATGAAAGGTCTAACGCAGGCTTACCGACCTTGCACTTGTGCTCAGGCGCCTTAGGTTGATCATTACCTCGTAAATACAGATTTGTTGCGCATGCCCTGCCTGAAGCCTTCCTGTATCTTGCGCCCTCCGGGGAGTCCACGTTTGCGTGGCTTGCCTGCTTTGCCTTGAAAGCTCATAACACAGCCGGTCACGTAAAGCGGCAGAACACACCTGAGGAAACGCCAGTCAAACCCCATCGTACTTGGTGTTCAAATGTCTAGCAACCATGGCGACCCCTGCGAGCGAAACGGGGCAGAGAGAACGACCGCAGAAGGCTGGGGAGGTGGGATAGAACCCCCACTGCGTGTTCAACAGAAAGACGGAGTATAGCATGGCAACCTTGCACAGTTTTGCTGCGCTGCAGGCAGTGGTTGGGAGAGCAGCATAGGCTATCCTACGTCCAACCCACAGCTGGATAGCAGCAACTCCAGCACGCAAGACTTCTTGTTATATGCGCTGCTGGGCTTTGGGGTGACATGTGTTGTCATCGCGGGCCTTGTTTGTGCCTGGTGCATGTTCAGGTTGGTCCATGATGCTGAGTTTACCCATAGCTCACAGTAGCCAACAGCCACACTGACAGCAACTTGGGCATGCATAGCCCTGTTGATCGCATGCTGGCACGTCTGCACGTATGGCAGTGACAGCTTCACTGCCGGGAAATCAATGCTTTGCTGTGGTAACATCTCAATCTGGAGCCAAGTCCAAGGGTTTTAATCACATGGCTCTCTATTGGTGGCTGCTGCAGAAGAAGAAGGACCGTACATGGGCCAGCCTCTGATGAGGATTATCTAGAATCTGGGCTGCCAGCACCAAGACGGCCCCCACTGCGAATTCCAGTTTTGGTTGTCCATCCAGGTGAGGTGCTATGCAACTCCACTCGCCTGCATGCTATAGGACTCTGGGTATGATTAGGAGTGCATGCAAGCCGGTTCCAGCCATGACTTGAAAGCAAGTGAGAATGCTTACAGGTGTTACTGGGCTGCTATACTATGGAACTCGATTGAGAATTACTCCTGGAATGGTCACACCAGTCTTTGATACATATCGGACTTCATATAAGCAGGACTGATTGCTGCAGGCGGCGGCGCTGAGGTGGCTTTCAAAGAAGCAGAAAAGGTGGACAGTGAAGAAGAGGAGGAGTCACATGACAGAATAAAGGCGGTCGGGCACATCCCAAGCCGCTCCCCCAATCGTGCTATACGACTGCAAGCTTGGTCAGGAGCACGCGATATGGGTGCAAGCGGGCAGCTGACGACAACAAGACCCGCCTCGGATCAGCAGCATTAGCACGCCCGGGCAGCAGGTGCTGCTGAATCTGGTTGCGAGCAGCCAGCTCGCAAGCACAGTGTCGGCTTGTGCCAGCATTGGCAGCAGTGAGCCGAACAACTCCGGGGGGGCTGGTTGGGAGGATTGGGAGCGACATGGTCAATCTTAGAGCATTCCTGGCAGGGCTTTCAATTTCCTTGCTTGCTGCCTGCTGATACGAGGCCAAGCTCCCTCCCAAGTCTTTGCTATTATATATAGCCAGGTTGTGAACAAACCTAGCACGGGTATTGTTGCGCCTCCACCTGGCATGGAGGGGTTTCGGTAAATTCCAAGCTTGGATCTCACAGCTAGGGTCGTCCAGTTTGGTTCATGCGTCTAGATTGTATTGACCTTTGCAATGCGATATGCCCTCGTTATCCTGGTCGTGCTGCTCCTGTGTGCCACCCGAGAGGGAAGGCAGGTGAATCGAGAGGAGGCACTCATCGGTTACACCGAGCGGCAGTCGGCCGAGGACTGTAGCGATCAGGACAGTCGCTGCTCCTCTTGGGCAGCTCAAAGACCCTCGGAGTGTGAGCACCTTGGCTGACCAGGGGCCCTTGGTACTGCACAGCACTTAACCCTTGGGATGCGGTGACTCGCTCGGTTTGTGTGCATCATGCGCTATAGACTTTCACCACAGCACTTCTTGAGGGGGCCTGCAGGCGTCACAAACCCCTCGTACATGCGGCGCTTCTGCGCCGCCTCCTGCTACGCCGCCTCTTGCACCCAGGTAGGCCTTGGCGCCCCCACTAGCCCCAGAAGACTGGATGGTATGGAGTGATGCGCTCCCACCACACAGAGACTGCGGGCTGCTGCAAGGCGTCTGGTGAAGCCTGTCCATCATCTCATGCTGTGCACCTCTCCTCCACTACAAATATATCCACTACATATCTGAAATAGGACGGTCCCTGCACTCCCCTCGCGCTCTCAGCTGGTAACACTTTGCTACCTCATGATGCCACACACACCATTGACCTGCTAGCCAGCCCACCGGTTTGTGCAGGGGATGCAGCGCTGGGCAGGGCACTCTACAGCTGCGGGCACCGCCCAGTTTGCGGCTGGGGTGCTGGGGTCGAAGGTGGCTGAGGGACACTTCCGGAGGCATAACATTGACTACTCAGGCATGAGATCTCACTACCGTGTCTGGCGCTTGCGCGTTGTTCTGCTTGCTCCTGTTACCTGTAGCCCTGTAGCCCCCCATCTGTCAGGAAAGTGCCGTACACCTCTTGCAGGTGTGGACAGCCAGGCAGGTGCTCTGACGCTGAGCTCCCTAGGGGTGGGCACATACCTTGGGAATGCTGACAAGGCCACAGACGATCTGGTAGCCAATGCTGTTATCCAGGTGGGCTGGAGTGCTCTGATACATGCTCTAGCATCCTGCTGTCCGATTCTTAACCAGCCCAACAAATGCCTTTGTGTACACTTCCTATCTGGTCTTGTCAATCCCTGCCAGGTGACCTCATACCGTGCTGGCCAGGTTGCAGGCAGTCGCATCACTGCCAAGACCTCCGCAGAGCTAGAGTCAGAGGGTGCTCTTGTCAGTGATGTGTGCAGTCTGTGGCCAAGGGCTTGAATGTCATAGACACAGCTGCCAACTACCGCTGGGGGCGAGCGGAGCAAAGCGTGGGCCAGGCGCTGCTCACGCTCCGCATGACAGGGGCTGCTCAGCGCGAGATGCTCTTTGTGTCCACAAAGGCGGGATATGCTGCAGGCAAGGCGCCACAGGGGGACCTGTTGCTTGAGCCAGCTATGGCTGCACAGCATGGCACAATGCCCCTGTTGGCAAGTGCCTCCAGCATTGTGCTTACAACCTAGGCAAGCTGCCCTATACCCACACATCCATCAGCTGCCTTTAAGTGAACAGTAGTGAGTCACAGACAATGCACAGAAGTCCAAGTCGTTTTGTTTGCTGCCGGTGTACACCCCGAAACACACTGGCAAGCGCACACCTGCATGTGCGCCTCTCTTGCTCCTGCAGATGACATCTTAGGCTCTCTTCAGGCCGCTGGCAAGATCGTAGCATCCGACGTGGTCAGCGGGCACTGTATGCACCCTGCTTGCCTAGAGGCCTCCCTTGAGCGCAGCTTAGAGAGCCTCGGGCTGGAGGCAGTGGACTTGTTCTATGTGCACAACCCGGCAGAGAGCCAGCTGCGGCAGTTGGGCAAGGCAGCGTTCATGCAGGTGTGCAATGTATTGTGTCTGAACGGAGTTAGGAGAGGATGTGGCTGTCAGTTGCGGGTTCATAAATTGTGATGATATTCTTGGAAGTGGATGGGCAACCCACGGGACACAGCAGTGTTGTGAGGGGTGTACAGGTTTTGCCAGGGCAGTGTCCTTGGCCGCAACCCCATGCTGGGTGGTAAACAAAGTTTGCCACGGCAGTGGCTGGTAGTCTGGGGCGTCCCAGGTGAACACTTGCCTAGTGGTGTGAAAGCAGCGGCAGCTGTCTGGCCAGGCAGATGTTCTATTTACCTGCAAATGCATCCCACCCAGGACACAGATGTGACAGGGGTGGCTGGGGTGTCCTTCGTATGCAGCGCTTGAAGGCAGCCTTCGAGTTCTGTGAGGCGGCCCGCCAGCAGGGGCGCATCAAGGCTTATGGGCTGGCCACCTGGGCATGCTTCAGGTGGGTGCTTCAAAAAACACCTACAGCGCGGCTGTGTGATTCGAAGCTTTGAATAGGCTGCGATTGTGTAGAGGAAGTGGGATGGCAGGGGTGTGACAATCTAGCCGTGAAGCACACCACTGCAATCCCTGCCACGCTGGTGGAGGGGTTCCATGGGCTTTGCAAGAGACGCTACAGTTGTCTATCACTTGGACTATGCCCTCTGAGCATGTCCCTCTTAACTTTCTGCTCCTCCTGCTTCATCACATGCCTGCGACGGATGAGGTGGGACTGTTGTTTGGCTTCTTGTTGTTACTTCCTGGTGCGGTTTGAAGCTGACGGGGCTCTGTCCATACCTGCCTTCCCAACCCTGGTGCCCAGCTTGAAACAGCCAGGATGGAGAGGCCATCCCTCCCACATCCAAAGTCCCCCTTGTCTCCCCTTCCAGGGTGGCGCCCCAGCAACAGGGCGAGTACTTGAGCCTGAGGGAGGTCGTGAGATTGGCGGAGGAGGTGGGGGGGCGCGACCACGGCTTCAGGTTGGTGGGTGGCTTGGTGGGCAGTTATTGAGCATATCAAACTAGCGCTGGTTGTGCTAGCCTAGAAGAGGGTTGTTTGGGGCGTGGCAGCCCTCACTGCATGCATGTTTCATCCGGTCAGCTGGGCGCCCCATCACCCTTTCCTGCAACGTGTGTCTGGGCTGCACTGTCTTCCCTGGCTGGGCCCCCCAAGCGTCCCCTCGATCACATCATTCCATGGCTAGTGAAATCGCAGGTTCTTCATTCCTTCCTTGTGCCACCAAATGCAGATATGTCCAGCTGCCTGTTAACGCAAAGATGCGGGAGGCGTGGACAGAGCCATGGCAGGAGGGCGGGGCGGCAGCAGGCGGACTGGTGCCCCTTGTGCAGGCCGCACAGCAGGTGTGTGCGTAGCGGGAGGGTGGGCGGGTAGCATGGACACTTGGCCTTCTAAGCGCGCTCGAGTGCTGCCTGCTGCTCTTCGCTGTTGTTCATGGACATTCGCTTAGCACTTCTGACATCATCTAGGGAGTCAGGGACTCTCCCAGCCTGCCGTGCTACGCATGCATGCACAGATGGTGCACTTGGAGTGTTATCGGTTGCCTTTCCCGACACCACGCCACGGAGAGCATGAGCACATGCCCACCTTCCAGGTCGTGGCCCGCTTCCTTACTTCCATGCGCTGCGCCAAGTCAGGAAAAGTGCAGGCTAGGACCCCAAGAAATGCAACCAACCTCATGAGTGCTGCACTGGAGGTTTTCCTGGGGGAGCTCGCAGCGTGCGCAGAGGGTACCCAAGCCAAAGCCCTGCTGCGCCCCGCCCCCTGTGTGCAGCTGGGCATTGGCGTGTTCAGCTCCGGGCCGCTCTTGGAGGCCCAGCTTCTGCGCAGTACCGCTCTACAGTCTGCCTTGGAAGCGGTCCCACAGCTCCAGAACATCCCGGGAACGGCACCCAAGCTGCTCCAGCTGGCGCGCAGCTGCCCAGGCCTGCTGTGTACGCTGGTGGGCCACAAGACCCCCCAAAATGTGGAGGCCAATCTGGTGGTGGTGCGCAGCAGCCCCCTCAGCCGGGCAGAGTTTGTGGCCGCGGTGGAGGCTCTGAGCCGAGTGAGCGCTGTGTGAGCTTTGTGAGGTGGGTGATGAGGGGATGCGTTGTTGGGTATGGGTGGCGGAAGGGTGCACGTGGAAGTATAGGCAATGACACTCCAGGGTTTCTGCAGAACTGTTCACGACGGTTAATCTTATGTGGACAGGTTGTTTCATTGCTGGCAAAAGGTTTCCCCACAGGCTAGCGCTACTAGCCTAGTAGCCTAGTAAGTAAGTCTGCGCTCGGACTTCGCCACAGTGTGGCTGCTGTGCCCACGTGGTAGGACAAAACGAGGCGGAGCCTGTGAAGTCCAGCTGGACTTGCTTGAAAGCAAGCTGGAGCAGGCCCCTCCAGTACACAGGCCTCTCCAGCAAGCAGTTGCTTCCTCCTTGGGCGGCACGCACATGACGGCCTAGGCTTCTGTGCAATTGAGTGCATTTTGGCATACAGCCCTTCCAGTCCACTGGCAGTACGCCCCTACCTACTCTCTGTTCGCATTGCCTGCCACCTTTACCATATCCTGCCACCTTCACCACATTCAAGGTAGTCATCAGAACATGGACATTGCTAACGTGTTGTCGCCAGATGGCATACCCTCCTTGTAAGGACCTTAGTTCGGTTTGGCTGGGTTTAGGCACGGAAGTACACGTTCCTGATCCAGAGCATGCATGACTGCGCAGTCGGCATGTAGCCTAAAGCATTTGTACTTCGAAACCTTCCTGTATGGGGTAGCCAGCCAGCTTCATGCGGCTTCGCGCGGCCGCCGGCGGGTTCCGGGTGGCGGCCGCCCTCGATTTCGCTCGGGTTCTCTAAGCTGCGCGCGGCCATGGACGGCAACTTAATAACTCCGGTCGAGCTCCCAAACCCATCTAGAACTCCAGCCTTCTTCAGCGTCCCCAAGTCAGGTCCTTCAGCTTCTAAGAAAGGGCACCACGCGCCGCCACACCCTCACCATGAAGGCTGTGTTCTTGCTCCTGGCTCTCCTGGCTGCAGCCGCACCAGGTAAGCTGAGATTTCCTTAAGAGCTTGGTCATGCTTCCATAGGATATGTGACGTGGTCAATAGTATGCTGCAATGATTCACAAATGTTAGCGCAAGAAGGAATGGGCAGTTCTATAGATATGTGGCCAGGTGCAGCTCCCCTGAAATCAGCACGCTGGGCGTGGGTTGGCATCATGGTAGATAGATGATTTACTGATGCATGGACTGGTTGAGCTGCTTGCAGGGCTGGCTCAAGTCACCTCTCCTCAGCAGCTCTCCAACCAGTTCCTCAACAACCCCCGCGTGAATCTGCCGCTCTTGACAGCAAGCCCGCCCACTCAGGCAGCCAGCCCACCACCCTTCAGCACCGGCCTGCCGCCGCTCACTCCCTTCCCCGGTGTCCCCCGCCCCCCTGTGGTGCCTACCCCGCCAGCCAACCTGCCGCCCTCCCCGCAGACTGGGCTTGGGCTAGGTGGCGGCCAGCAGAATAGCGGCATGCCGACGGCTGCTGACCTGTGAGTGTGACAGCGCGGGTGGCTGCCTGGCAGTACCAGTTGGCTGGCCTGTAGGGTCACCACGTTCCTTGGCACTTGCACGGCCTGCTTGATCTTCCAGCTGTCGTACAGCCCTGAGCACCCTTCAGCATCCATGAAGCGCATCTGCATAACCCTCTGACATGCATGCTCTGGGACCATGCGAGCTGCCAGGGTACCTACGTTTAATGTCCCCCATAGCTCTGTATAATCCTGCTGCAAATGTGTGCAGGCTGCGCACCCTCCAGGGCCAGGACTTCACCCGCTTTGGCAGCCTGGCAGCGCAGCTCCAGGCGCTCCCTCAGCAGCAGCAGGTGCAGACCATGACCCAGGCCTTCTCCCAGGCGCTGGCAGCCAACCCCGTGGGCAATGCACGGGCAGCAGGTGGGTTGCGGATAAGAGAGGGCGGGTGTTGGGCAGTGGACGTAATTCCATAGCTGCGCTGCAGCTGTGCAGTGCACCATGCACTGCACCGACTGCAGTCGTCCCTGTTCCAAAGGCCTGGGTTGAGATGTCCCAGAGCCATGAGGTGCAGCGTGAATGGCGGAGGGTGTAGCCCAAGCCATGCGCAATGCCGAATGCTAAACTGACCAGCTCGTGTCTCTCCTGGCGTGCAGTGACCGCCGCAGCAAGTGCCGCCGCCACTGGCAACACCGCAGTGGCAACTGCCCTGGCTATTGTGAGTGACATCCCAGCAGCACCGCCTGGGCCGTTACAGGGTTCCAACTGCCACTGTTTGATTGGGGTCAGAGCTGGGCAGATTTCACATATAGCATCTGTCTCTTGCCGTGTGAAGCGGAGCAAGGCAGGTTAATGCCAGATTGGAGTCCTTGGTAGTCCTGCTCAGTGCCTGGCTGATCTCCCGTCTATGACTCGCTCTGCTGCAGTCCATTGTGAGGACCGGCAACACCGTGGCCATTGCCATTGCATTTGCCGAGGCCATCCGTATTGGCAACACCACCTTCACCTTTGCCTTTGCTGAGGTACGGTTCCCGGCTGACTGGCATGAGCTGTATGCACCACAGCTACTCGAGTACCCTCTGCTCCAGGCTGCTACTTCATTCTCAGATGTGTTGGTGTTGGGTGTGCGTCCTGTGCCAGCTTGTATCCAGTTGCTGTGCAGCTTCATAACGACAACAGCAGCATATGTAGGGTTTTCCAGTCGAGGCCTCTTGACAGGACACCCGCACTTGTCCAGCTAGGGTGCTAGGCCAGTCTGTGAAGGCGGGTGCATGAAGGTTAGGTGACACCAGTCCCATGTGCTGACTTGATCTGCAGGCTATCGCCATCTCTTTTGGGGGCAACTGCACTGGCTTCTCCCAAGCCATCGCGCAGGCCACCGCAACTGCCCAGTCTCAGGTATGTGGCGGATTGCTTCGCTGTTGCTCAACCTTACCAGTTCTGCTGATACTCGCCCCTTGAACCTAGACGCCTGGCTTGTGCTAATATGCAGTCTCCTGGATGTCCTGCATGCAATGCTTTTGCAATGCACTTCTGCAGTGGTATAGTGTGCAGTGCTCATGTGGACATCGAGCGGGGTTAGTGGGGTGATAAGCTTGGGACTTTGTAAGAGCCACCATGTGTGCTGATTGCAGGGGGTGGGCGGTGCCGCCTCACAGGCCATTGCCCGTGCACAGGCTGTCTCTCAGGTAGGACCGATCACGCAGCACTCGCCTCTTGTGCATGACCCATGTCTCGGGCAAATTTCGCCTCCCCCACATTTGATGGCTGGTTGCTACCTGGGGCGTCTAGAGCCAACCGCCTGTCGCACCATTGCTGTCACCTGGGTACACTTTACCTGATGTAGTCTCACCTGTACCCTGCAGTGCGGCAACACCGCTGGCGGAGCCTTCAACAGTGGACTGGGCACCTTTGCGGGCTAAGCTGATGGGCTGGCCGGCACTGGTTGAGGCTGTCTTTCAGGGGCTGCTCTTCAAGTTTACTGCTGCGCCCATGGTTCGTATGATACTGGCACTAGCATAGCCACTTCAGATTGTTTGGTGTAGTCTGATGTAGTTTGTTAAAGGTACTTACTTGATGTTCTTTGTCCTACCCATATAGTCACCCCTTGGCTGAGAATACACTTTTTTGCCACTGCTGGCCTGGTCAATATCTGTGAGGGAGTACCGACGCTTTGTCTTGTCAGGCTTTGTAAGGCCAGAACACCCCTTTGTGGTTACAAGAGCGCAGAGTTTGCACAGGATTCGAGCTAGTCTGCCTAATGCGACCCCGCATTCGGCACAGAACATAACTAGTAGAGAGCAGTGCCACGCGCCTTGGCGCCCTTCCAGCTGGCAGAGCAAGCTTCTTAGCCTGTTCAAGCTCAACATCGGGGGCTGATCTATCACCATTTCGACCGGAGTCCTCAGAGGTCTCCTCTATCCAGCATAGCACGCTTCCGAGGCGCAACTGATCCCCTTTCAGTGCCCGAGCATCACGACCAGGGGCCACTGTGGGAGCTCACTGCGCTGCAATGTGAACCCTCCGCAGTTATCCCTGCCACAGCATGGGCGCATCATATAGCTCCGGCAACTCTGTGCTCACCATCAGGGGGTTTCACCCTCTGGTGTTGGTCCTTCTGCTGGCTATTAACGTCATGGCATCGGCACAGATGACTTCACCACTGAAAGGCCAGGGCAGTCCAAGCCGTGAGACCCAGGATGTCTTTATATCGTGCTACCTGGACAGGCTGCTCAACGGTGAGGGAGGGGATATCGACGTGATAATAGGTAGACAGCTCACCTCTGCTGGCAGTCACTGCTACCATCCAACAGTGACCTTGCACACACATCGGCGGTGTGGCTCAGATCAGCAGTGGCCTTGCCAGCCTTTTCTTGCCAAATGCACACAAGGCTCCCTGCCTGCAGTCGATGTGCGCTCCTACCGTTTCGAGGCTACTTTTGTCTTCTACATGTCATGGAACGACAGTCAGGCACACTACACCATAGCCAACACCACTGCCCACGTGGCCGCCGGGCAGCACGAGTGTGGGCGTCCCTGTACAGACTGGGCGGATGATATGGCGTGCTGCGATGGCATCTTCATCCCTTCTTTCTTCTTTAGGTGAGGCTCGCAAGCTACTGAAGCACCAGCCATGCTGCCTACTATTGCTGGTTGTCATCGACACTGTCGTGCTAGCGTCACTCCCTACTGGCAGCCACCAGCAGCAACTGAAAAGGACTGGTCTTGACTGTTCAGCACCTGCCGGTGTGACACCATCTTGCGCAATCACCTCCTCCCACAGGAATGCCTACCACTTCTCCCAGGACCGCGTGACGGGCTACAAGATTTATGCCCTTCCACCGCCCAATGGCAGCGTCCTGTGGACCCAGGTGGTCCAGGGGGAGTTCTACCAGCCTATGGACCTTAGCCACTACCCCTTTGACAGGTAAGCAAGATGATGATAGCCGAACAAATGGTGACAGCACCCCTGGCAGCATTTTGAGTTTTTGTGAACTGAGCTTGCGCACAAACCAATGCGGGTGCATAGGTGTCCCTTTGCTCTTGTGTGAGTGTCTGATGCGCTCTGTGGATGCGCCTTGCTGCTTTGCTGCTGCTGCGGCCTCTGCGGCTGGTGTGATGCCAGCCCTAACAGAGATCTAAGAGGCGAATACTTCCAGGATCTTAGCCAGGCACTGCCAGTGCCGCCTTGTGGTGCAGCTTCGACCTGCTCTTGGCCCTGGAGTTCCTGGACACCAGCGAAGGGACCCACCCCGGCTTGACGGTCCACACCAGCAGCGGGGGCACGCATTTGTACACGCAAGTAGTGCCCAGTTTCGTCAGCTGCTGCCGCCGCCCAGCTGCATTACACTGCTTGCCTCTACTTTGCGCCCACAAGTGTCCCGTGTGCACGTTGGCGACTCTCTCTCCCTGACGGGATGGGAACAGCCGCTGTACCTAAAGCAAAAAGCAGCCCCCCTTGCCTGGCCGCACCATGTACACACTCGGGTACATCATCATGGCTTTAAATCCTGTGGGGACCAGCCTATTGGGTAGTGCAACTGAGGTGCACCTCACTCCAAGCCCTGTTTGCAGGCTGGGGCTGGGGGATGCTGTGTCTGACTGGCACATCGACAGCATCACACTGACCTCAGCAAACAACATCAACTCAGGGAGCCTGTTCAAGGTGCAGCGCTGTGCCTGCGTCCATCGATATTGTCAAAGGGGCCCGTGGTGGAATTGCAACACACCCCGCAATGCTTCTCTGGAGCAGTCTTGACTTGAGCGGACAGTGGCGAACATGCAACTGGTGCTTTTGTTGCTCGCATGTGCCGCACAACTGCACAGTTGCACTAAGCGGCTGGTACATCCCTCCCCGGTGCAGCTGCAATCCGCCGTCCCCTCCAGCCCTCTGGACCCGCTGCCCCTCAGCACCAGGCAGGCGGCAGTTCTGCGGGGCACCCTGCCAGGGACGTCCTCCCTGAGCAGGGTCAATGTCGTGAGGATGGTCTTCGTCAAGATCAAAGTGTCGCGCTTCTCTAGCTACCACGTGCTCAACACCATCCTACCGGTGAGTGCGCAGACTGTCTCTGGCTGGCAAACGATGGTGGTGTTACCCCTTGCCTGGCCTTACCCCACCGAGAATAAATGAACTGTTGAGCTCTGGCAAAGCAGGGGATGAATTTCCTGCTTGTGGGCTTTCGAGGTTTCCGACAGGTAACTGTGTAGACCATTTTGTCAGCAATGGAGGCATGCAAAAACCGGCCAGTATGTGTAAGCTGGTGACACTGTGGGCGCTGTGCAGGTGGCTCTGCTTGGAATGATATCTTTCGTGGTCTTCTTCCTGCATCGCAGGGACCTTGCAGCCAGGCTTGGTATGTTCTTAGCTGACCATAGCATGCGTGCAAGCACTTGCCAGTGCTACTGCAACGCTGCTGGTGTTATACCGATCGACCTCTAGCGGAATCCCATATACAGCAGTGCTACTGGTCAAGCCAACCCCTTGCAATGAACTGTTGTGGTCATAAACTTTCACGGCATTGCCCACAGAACCTTCCACTTCTTAGTGCCCAAACCCGCCTCTGCTGTGCAGGCGTCATTGTCACGCTCTTTCTAGCGCTGGCGGCAGTGCAGTTTGTGATCTCCTCCGACCAGCCCTCCAGCAGCTATGTCCTACCCACACAGCAGCAGGTACCAGCACTGTGCGTTTTGTCGGCTAGCATGGCAGTGATTTGTGGGGGCGAACAGCCCGTGCCTAGTATCCGGCTTCCCCCAAGCAGATCACTGCACTGGAAGGCAATGTGGGATTTTTGGAGGAGTCCCAAAGGTGTGAGCGTGTGCGCATAGTGACAAGCAAACGGCAATGACATTATAAGGGACCTGCCACCCTGGCATACAGGTTGTGGCAACCTACTGCCTGCTGGCACTCATGGCAGTGGAGGCAATTGTGGTAAGAAGTTGCCCGGCATGAGGTGCTCTTTTGGAGATGTGCTACACCTTGCACAGAGTCAGAGCCAGACATTGTGTGCTGTGCAGCTGCATGGGCTGCCCTCCAGGTATTGCCCAGCAACCTGGGTATCATGCCATGATGGACTGTTTGGCGACTGTGGACCTCTGCAAGCCTGGATTACAATTTAGCTGATTGGATCCTTCGGTTGTGCAGGTGTATCACATAGAGACATGGAAGGAGCACACGGAGCGTGCAAAGCAGCGCCAGCTGGCCCGTGACAGGTTCTGCATGTCGAGGCGCCAGGGCAAGGCAGCTGCCGCCGCTGCCTCGGCTGTTGCTGCTGCTGATGCAGCTGCCGCAGAGGCCAGCCGCTACCAGGCAGCTGGCTGTGCTGGGAGTCACCAGCAGGAGGGCCAGACTCGAGGAGCGGCTGGCAGCAGGGGGGAGCTGTCCTTCCAGGGTGGTGGTGAATGTATTGAGGCGACAAGCGATGCTGGTGCCTGTGATGGTGTCGGCGGCGCCGGCAGCATCAGCTGTGGCAACCAGGAGGGACCCAAGCCTCAGCCAGACTCGCCTCGCGCTGGCAAAGGGCGCAGGCTCACCCGTATCAGAAGCCTGCAGGTGGGACGCTCATTGGTGGCAGCATGACGATTGTGATGGCGTACTGCAGTGTATGTAGCAGATAACTTGGTGGCAGGGGTTGGGAGGGGTGCCCGAGGTGAGGTGCGTGTGTGTCAGACTGCCCAGTGCTCGGCGGGCCTGTGAAGCCGCCCTTTCCAGCGAAGGACGCATGTGACAGTAAGAGAATGACCAGCAGCAGTGGCTGGCACGAGCCTGTACTCTTAGAGGCTGCCCTGGGTGCACAGGCACACTCACAGGGTCAATAGCAGCCATGTCGAAGTAGGTCAGTTGGTGTCGATATAGAGTTGAGAAAGGCAGTCCTGCGACGACAGGTTACAGCATACTGGGTGTGACTCACCTTGGCATTTGACTCTCATCTGCAGGCTGATATTGACTACGATGCGTACTGCGCATATGTGGTAGACCGCGCCGCCCTGGCCACGCTGTTGGCTGCCTACGTAGTTGCCACAATCCTGATCTTCACACTGCAGCAGGTCAGGCCCATGGGTGGATGCATTTGTGTGAGATACTACTGGGGCCATATTCCAACCTGACCACAGCGGGGTGTGCAACTTGAGGATTGCTAGATTGTGCACTATGCGGCTTAACTGACCTGGGTTTGACAGGGCGGTATGCAAGGATGCTTTCAGCAAGGGGAACTCTCCGGGGTGAATTCCTTCGTTAACCCAGAGGAGTTTTCTTGCATGCAGGGCTACATCAATCTCTTCGAAGGGTTGTGATTGTCATTGCAAGCACGGCTGAAGCCTGGTTGCAAACTTCCGCATCACTTGTCATGCTGTGACGGCATGTCGTGCACCTGGGCTGGCAGGAATGAATGCCAAACAATGGCTGTTCTGTTAAGCTAGCAGACAGCACAGATTCCTGTTACTTAGCTGTCAAGCATCAGGCTCGATAAGAATGTTCCGTGTACACACCAAGTGCCACAGTGTGTCTCGTGGCTCGCAGTCACGTCTGTGATAATGACCTTTGTGGAAAGTGCGTGTGCCAACCATTTCAGACGAATCAGACTCCCTTGCCTTTGGGGATCCTCCATTGCCTTGTGCTGCCAAATCATGGTTAGTTGCATGCAAACCCTGGCTTAAAGAAGGGCTGCACTGCACTGGACGACAGGACTGCATGCAACTACTGGATTCCCACCCACAGTCACAAGGATTTGGCATTCGCTAAGCCATGCCGAGCAAGATAAGCACCTTGAGCCATCATTAGGACACTCACTTATACGCACCCGGGAACAAAGAGCAAGCGCGAGCCGCGGGTGCTGCCCAATGGTGAAAGTAAAACGGCAAAGCAGTATTGACATACAGTTCAAGGGCAAGACTTCTCCAGCCAAAAACTGTTGGGATAAGCTTCCTCAGCTGATTGCAGTTCAGCATGTTGACGTAATTGCTTAGCTACGCCGCACCGCCAAAGCGCTCCATTCCGTACTCTGTGCAACCCACACAGAAAACCCACTGCGCTGCCAACAATGCCGGCAGTGCACTGCGTACGATACGACCATATGCTCATGCCTGCAAGGCACAAATTGTGATACATGTGGTTCACATACTGCAGTAGGCAGGCACAGGGAACCCACTGCGTGCAAGGCAGGACTGCTCCTTCGCAGCGGTACACAAGCAGCCCAAGGCACCACCATGCTTGCTTCCTTAAGGGAGCTAAAAAAGAGACTGATACCTAAAAAAGAGATTGATTGGGATGCTTTCCGTCAGCGCTGCGAAGTCGGCCTCACCTTGCTGAAGCCAAGGCCCTTGTCCTCGGCATATCTCTCCATGAACCGCATGAAGCGATCCCATTCAAATGTGCTGCAGCAAAGTGACGGGGAACATCTGTTGCAGTCAAACACAGCCGTTGCCCTGCGTGCTAGGTACTGCTTGCTGTGCGAAGAGAATGTCCTGCTCATAAATTGAGCACACTTTGCCCACAAGGTCCAGCACAGGAGATGAGACATGAACGCATGCTTGATCCTCTGTCCAGAAGATTGGCACAGGTAAGGAGCAGTCAGACTCACCTCCGCATCACATACACGGCCTTGATTTTATCCGGCTTGCCATTGACAAACATGGCCTGCAGGCAAGCAAAGGGCCCAGCTGAGGCAGCCCTGTCCAACAGCAGCAAGAGGCATTTACTCTTCAAAAGACCTAGCCCACCAAGTATTGCAACCCCTTGGGTATAGCTGCTCTGCGTACGAAATGCTTCCAAGACAACAAGAACGCATGCGAATGAAGCCTTACTTGCACTTCCACGGTTTGAAGTGTCCCTTCGTCATCAACCAGGTACAGCCCAGTAATATCGCCAACCTGCATACATAGAACCCGACGGTGTCACTGTAAGCAGGTGTAATGAAGCCCAAGTAAAACTGAACCTTTTAATTTGGGGCAAGGTCATCAGTGACTAGCAGGGAGCAGGGAAGTAGCGTGCAACAGCATGCTCCTACCTCAGAGCTGGCCTCAAAGACTGAGGGATTTTGGAACGTGAAGGTAGCAGTTCCAGAGGAGCCATCCCTGCTGCGGGTCAGCTTGACGTCAGGGATGGAGGGCTCCTCGACGCCCTTAATGAACTCCAGTTTTGCTGCCATACAGCTTATTTGCAGCTGGCTGCGCAGCGGTTGCCGGGCGGCGACCCTGCTGCTGGTGAAGGCCCGCACAGGACGGGCCCCTGCAGGCCAAGAACTGATCAGTACGGTTGTCCAGGGTGTAGCACAGAGGGTTTGGGCAAGCTACCATGCACGGCCTATCAGAATCTAAGCGCCTGTTGCACGTGCAAGCTGGAACCTTGGCGACCAACCTGCAAGTAGGCTAGTTGCGTGTGCCGCTGCCATGCTTGCTGTGTAGAACCACCGCAGTTTTGGCTTGCGGCTGCGGTACGGAGCAGGCACGGGGAGAGGCACAAGGAAACCTGTCAAGTGTGATAACCAGTTTGTTGATCAATCTTGTGACTTATTTCGAGTGAAAAGAACTTTTCTGCATTGTTTACACCATGGTGCCACTCCTGGTGAGAGTGGAGCGCGCCATCAGTCAGTTCCCGCCCGAACTTGCTCCCTTGCACTCAAACCGATAGGCAAACAACCTAAGCTGCATTGCAGGCTGCTGCATCGGCAGCCATGATCCCTGCAAGCCCCATTTTGACTTTGCTCCAGGGCCCGACAAAGCTCGCTGTGGGCAGCCTGCTGTCCGCTGCAGCTGCAGGCTATGCGCTCACCAAAACTTCCGAATGCTCTGCTTATCACATCCCTTACGACGACGATGTGTTTAAGGTTAGGGGACACATGACAGTGTGCTCCTGGGAACTGAACAGAAGCCCCACGTTCTGGTCTGTTACATTTCCTGTATTGTGAAAGGTTTGCTTGATGCAGGCCATCTATCCCTCGCCTGTGGACGGGGAGCTAGGGCCCTCAACTGCTGTAAAGCATCCGGTTGTCAAGGTTGCCAAGCCCAGCGTAAGTTTTAAGTTTACGGCCTGCTTTGTTTCATGGCTGCCTGCAAGTGATTCACTACCCACACCTTGTTGCCCAACCCTGACTGGAAGCGTGACCGGCTTGTATGTTTTATTTGGAGTCAATGATGTGCTGTTTGTTTTGTGCTGCAGCGCCCCATCGGCCAGGTGGCCCTCCAGCGTATTGCTGGGCCAAGGAACCTTATCGTTACCTTTAGCAGGAAGTGAGTTGATGTATGCTCCTTGAGCCTATTCTCCAAAGCTGCGGTGGGAAAATGTGTGTAGAGGGGTGTACCAGCCATTTCCATTTCTGTCCTTGCAAGACAGCCAGTAGAGGCCATTTCAGCTAAAGGCCTTGCAGGGCGAAGCGTCTGATGCATCCAAAGCTAGGCTGTGGTGACCCCCTGCAGTGAGCTGCTGAGCTGCGTCTTTGTACTCCATGGGTACTTTGAGGCGCTAAGTGCCGAGGAGGACTTGGCTGAGCTTGAGGTGTGTTGTGTACTGAAGTCTTGTCTGCCTGGGGTGCCCGGAGGATATCGGATGATGGGGACGCGCCTTATGTATTACTATTGTACAACTCTGCTGGGTGGGAGCATGGTATCGTATGCGTTGAGTGCTGATGCGTGGTATCCCTTCTGGGTAATAAAGCGCCTCACTGCAAGCCTGGTACCCGTCATAAACCAGCACAGACTAGTGTGGGGTTGGATTGTGTAGGACAAGGGCACTGCCTCGGACATGATGGATACCAAAGTTTGGTTAGGAAGAGGTTGTCGAAGTCTTTGCGGTCCTGGAGGCCCTTGGGGCCCAACCAGGGCCCCTTGTAGAAAGCCTTTGGCATTGATACAACCTATGTGAACTGGAACCATGCAGGCTCGGGATCCCAACTATGTGCCCTTCCCGGAAGAAGCCATGAAGGCAGCTGCCAGGCGGGGCGCCTTCAATGCCTGCATAGATTGGGTGACCCAGCTGGTGCGAAGCCTGCTGGACTCAGCAGCAGCGCAGCGGCTGAATCCCACCCTGGCTGGCAAGCTGGTCAAAGGTGAGAGAGTAGGCTGCTGAAGCGTGGGTGGGAAGCAAGAGCTTCCTAAGGACGCAGTTTCTGGTGCAGGCAGGGGGCCCAGGTTGTAGTAAAGGGCCGGGAGGTGTGGCTAGCTGTAGAGCAGCCTGCTGAGCTGGTGGGGGTGGGTGTTGCTTCTGGCCTCCCTAGCAGGATCCTGGCTGTGGGAGAAGTGCAGTTTGTTTGCCTAATCTGCACTTCTGTGGTGGCTGTGCTACTGCAGCACGTGCCATGCCACATTCTTGCACATGCCACTGCCTGCTTTCTGACACTGGTGGTGGCATTCCACGCCTCCCTTGCAGACCTTCGGGCTTCTGTGCAGCGCAAGGCCACCATGCCCTTCTACTACCGAGGCCTGCGAGTGGTGAAGACCTCACTGCTATGCGAGGCGACCCTCTACACAGCAGACCTCATAGTGGCCGTGGCCTGGGAGGCATTCTTGGCCTTGCAGCGGCACACTGGGCCGGCGGGCAAGCGCGTGGTGCGGCTGGCAAAGCGTGCTGCTTTGCATGCCGTGCGGTGTGGGACCATGCTGGCGGCAGTCTCGCTAGGTGAGTGGTGGCGGGTTGGCGGAGTTGTTTTGACCTGTCCCTATGCTCTTGGCAGCACTGAGAGGGGCCCGTGTGGTGTCTAGCAAGTATCTGAATTAGCCCTGGGGGCGACGGCTCTGAAGCGTCGGCGCCTGGCTTTCATGGTGTTGGGTTCACTTTGATTGATAAGCATGCACCAGTGCTGCCTATGAAGATGAACGCCGCACTGTTTGGCCTGTAAACAATTACACAGCTGTGGTTTTGGAGTGTCTCCTTCCTTCGAGGCCCCAAGATATCAAAGCGTGCTATTCCTTGCTGCTTGTTGCAGCCAACGGCCTGGGATCCATGTCGCCCTTCCGGCGCGGCGCCGTCATGTTCCTCCTAGCTCAGGCTTGCGGCTTTGTCATCAATGCCAACATGTACCCACTGATAGACAGGATCTCTGGGCCGCCGCCCGGCGGCGCAGCGGGGGCAGCCGGCGCAGCAGCAGGCTCATCCGACGCCGCAGCCGCGGCGATCGCCGGGCCTGCCGCTGCCAGGGCAGCTGCCGCGGAGGCCTTGGCAGGCGACCGGCGGGCAGGACCAGCAGCAGCAGCGGGGCAGCGAGTGGCACCTGCAGCCGCGGGGGCCCAGCCATTCCTGCTGGCCAATGCGCAGATGCCGCAGGGAGCAGCCGGCGCACTGGCAGAAGCGGCTTTGCAGGCAGGGGCAGCCCTGGCAGCTGGCGGGGCTGCGGCAGCAGCAGGAGTGGCGGATGCAGCCCTTGACGACCCACCGGTAGGGCAGGGGCAGCAGCGGCAACAGCAGCAAGGGGCAGGGGCAGGGAATGATGCGGGGCTGCAGGCCGATGAAGAGCCACCAGCACCGGAGCCCCAGCAGCGGCGGCGAGTGGTTGGAGGTGGGCAGCCTGGCAACTTGGCCTGCTACTGATGTCAGTGGAACCAAATCTATCTTGCGAACTTGCTGTCTACACCCCCTCCTCTTGCAGCAAGCTTCCCATCCTTTTTCTGTTTTCACCATGGCCCCTGTCTGTGAGGGGAGGACGCAGGTCGGCGGTGTATTGTGGCAACGACATGGGTGCATGAGAGTGTACCCAGGAGCGGGTCTCATAGCGGACCGTCCGTCATCAGATTTCATGCCTGTTCAGGGCATTGTTGGTGCACTGGTGTTTCGAACCTGGCTGTCAGTCGGGTTCCTGGAGGCTTACCATGTTCGTGTCTCTGCTGCTGCACTGCAGGTCCCAGGCTTCCAGACCGGCCAGTCCGGCGAGGCGGGGGCGTGATTGCCCCACCGCCCCAGGCGCCCCACACTCCTCTGTCCCGGGAGCCTCGTGCCCCCTCGCCCGCCTTAGACTCCAGCGATGACGCGGAGCTGCAAGCAGCGGCGGCCGCAGCCGCAGCAGCTGGGACTGCCCGACTGGGCGCAGGCGCAGGCGCAGGCGCAGGCCCATCACCCAGTGGAGATGCTCGGAATGCGCCGAAGACGTATGCAGAGGTGGCAGCAGCTGCAGCAGGGGCGGGTGATCCATCTTCCAGCAGTGCAGAGCAGCTGGACGGTGGGGATGGGCTGCAGGAAGTGGGTGGAGCGGCGCAGCAGCAAGCAGATATGAGGAGCTTGGAGAATGGGGCAGAGTTGTCCTTGCAACAGCAGGATCAGTGACAAGGGAGGGCTGGCCAGCGAGTCATAGTAGCAAGCAGTGCAGGGGGTTCAGCTGCGCAGTGGCTGGTGAGGAGCCTGCCAGCGTGGTTCTTGCTTTTTGTCCGGGTTAGACTGGCCCAGCGGCCCTGAACAAGTGTGGAAAAAGAGAGGTCTCTTCGACCCGTGAAGTATGTATCTGCCTTGCTTCCCTTTTTCTGAGACAATCTGTAGAGTGGGTGGTGCGGCGTTCGCGCTGGAGTTGAGTATGGAATAGGTCCCAGGACTACACATAGCTGGCAACTTGGCAGGATTGCCAGCGTTGCAATGGTGGCTGCTTGTTTGAAAGCGCTGTTGGCAGCAACCATGTAGGTGTATCATTTCCTTCATTTACACATCCTCATGTGCAGGTAAGCCTTTCCTTCAGCGGAAACGCAGGTCAATTACTGAGATGTTAAATGTGGGGGTTGTTCAATTGTACTTATTCACTTCGGCAGAGATTGAAGTTACATGCAGCGATTGAAGTTACAAGCAGAGTCACAACATGGCCGTACTGGCACTGTCAGTCAGAGCGGGGTCAAAATATCCGAAATCTGGATACACAACGCATCGGAGACAAGCAGGTAGCAGTGGGCGGGGCAGCGCCACCTCCCGTCAATGCTGAACACAGCTGGATAGCTCTTTCCAGCCACAAGGCCCCTCCAAACAGAGCTGCCAGCTCACACACATGCGGCATACGTTCTGGGCTTGCCCAGGGCGGCCGCTGCGTCTGCGCACCACATCCAGTACTGCATGGTCCATGTGTCGCTGTCACTGCTGATGGAGGCCGGCTGGGTGGCAGCCATGGCATCACAGCTGTCGGCAACAGTGTCGGCGGTGGCAGTCGATGGCTCAGGCTCAGACCTGTAAGCAGGGTGCAGGGGAGCAGGCGGGTGAGCGTGGGAGCGCTGGGCAAGGTCACCGCCAGGGCCATGCTCTGAGGTTGGGGTGCACGCACATCACAGGCAAGCCAGCCACCTTGCAGGGCTCACCTCGCAACCGCAGCATAGGTGAGCAAGCAACCGGCCCGCAAGACGAGCGCCTGGCAGGCTCCGCTATACTGCTGTCCCTGATTGGGCGGGGCCGGGGCTGGGGTGCCCAGGATCAGGCACGTGCACCCGTCCCATGTGCTCCGCAGGTGGGCGCCAGAGCTGAGCAGGCCCGCAACGTCAAGCAGCGGGGCGGTGCAGCTGGTGATGGATGCACAGGATGACTCGGAAGACGGACAGCCGCTGGCCTCTGTTACGGGTGGGTAGTCGGCAGAGGAGGCCCTGCAGGCAGAGAGATTGGCACGGCACCGGACTCAGAAGCTGAAGTGACAGGCTCTACCTGGTGTTTCACACACAACCTACCAGTATGGGCCTCCAGGTGGCATGAAACCCGCAGCAAGTCAGGCAGGCCCAACATGCAACGGGGCAGGCCACGACAGGCAACAGGTGAGCCCAGGCAGCCCCCGCCCACTGGCTCACCTGGCGGCGCTCGCCAGCAGGTACGTCAAATCATGTTGGGCACAGTGGTCCACAGGAGCGGTGGGTGCAGCGGCAGGGATGAAAGGGAACTCTGAGAAGGCTTGCGAGGGTGCAGGCTGGTCCTCAGGCCTCACAGCCAGCAGCTTCCAGCTGCTGTGACGGCTCAGTGACGCTTGCGCTAGTGCCACCTGCAGAAGATGAAGGCAGGCAAGGGCGTCAGGCCGGGGACCAGCAGTGGACCAGGAGGGTGGCAGCAGCGAGGGCTGCTGCCACGCTCCTGAGGCCAGGCTAGCTGTCCGTTGTAGCGGCCATGTCAGGCAGATGACCCGGCAGCGATCGCTGTCATGGTGCAAGCAGTCAACATGATGGTAACTGATGCACCGTGCCAGTCGATGTAAGACACACAAACAGTGCAAGTCCCTTCCGTGCAAAGGGGAACGAGGGCCCCTTCAGTGACCGACCCCTAGCGCGCCTGCAGGACAGTACCCGTCAAAGCGCGGGCTCGGGAGCTCACCTTGCTGTTTCCAAAGCTGGCCTGCGTGTCGTACTTGAAGGAGGTAGACAGTATAAGCTTCCTGTTGGCGACCGAAGAAGCATCAACCGAGGACGCGGCCATGGTGGTGTTCATCTCTAGATTGGCAGGCGGCTGGGCTGGCAGCGCAGGCGGGGGGGAGTAGTCTTGCGAGGAGGCAGGGAAGGGGCTTGAGACGAACGTTGAGGAAGTGGTGCCTGCAAGCAGCTCGGACCGGCTTATATGCGCTCATGAGCGCGGGCGCCAAACCCCAAAACCCCAGGCCGCGCCTCGGCTACACACTCCCAGTCTACATGCAGGCCTAGTGCAGGTATGCAAGGCGTCCCTGCCACCGCTTGCCTGCCCTGATGCCGCCATGACCCGAACTTGCAGCGGTTCTGGCCCACGTTATTCTGACTTGATGGGTGCCACCAACCACCGTGAAGAGGGCTAGTGAAGCGAAGCAGACTGGCCGGGCTGTGAATGCGTACCTCGTGCCCAAAGGGAAGCCAATTATTTTCATGCCTTGGAGGCGTCGCACCGGCTGCTGTCAGCCCTGTCCAGCAGCACTTTGAAGCTTTTGTCTATAGCGCAAGCTCCTATGGCCATCCATGCAGAACGTAGGGTATACCCTATGGTTTAAGTGTTGTCGGGTGACGCACCGCCTGCTGGTGCGCACCCCCAAAGCTATGCCCAGGCTGTGGGTTTGGTTCCAGCAGCAGTAGCTGGACACAGCTGTCGACACGGAGGGGCTACCTTTGAGTTCCATGTAGGCGTCCCTGAACTGCTGCCATCAGTGATCATGCGGCAGGGTACGTGGGCCTCGATGTGCCACCAGGGGTACGTCTCAGTGACACAGGGTTCGCACCTCACGCCGCATGCTGCAAGCCATCGAGGGTAATGTTTTGGGGGACTCCTTGGGCGCTAGCTAGCTCCCTGGGAATTTTGGGGGGTTGACTGCGCCAGCGCGCCCAGGGACAAGCTGTCAGGCACGCGGACACAACTGTCAAGAACCCTTCACTGGCAGGCGGCAGCAGCAGCAGCAACCACCTGCCTGGCAGGCAGCCTGCCCTAGCCCCAAACCTTTCTCCCCGGTCAGGCGGAAATTTCCAGTTTGGGGTGGGTGGCCTCATCGTGACCACAATCTACAGCCCCGAGTGTGCATCATGCTTGACACAAGGTGGGGGACCCTGGCCAGCATGAACCCTGCTGTTCATGATGGCTTTGTGCACAGGATGCCCCGACTCCTAGATTCACTGTGCTTACGGGCTATCCTGCAGGCGTCCTGTACCCATCCCATATGGCCGCAGGACGCCATATGGGACGTTATGCAGGCCGCATGACGTCCTGCACACCCGAGGGGCAGGCTGTGTCCAGGGCACCTCCCTGAGCCTCTGTGAGCCTTGGTGCAGGGTCCCTGGGCTTCTCAACTTGATATGCAAATGCTACAAGCTTATAGACTAGCTAGCGGGTGAACTGCAACAGATACAGGCCATGTTGACAAGCGCACCCAATCGTTAGACAGCTCCAAGCTCTCTGCACTGGATGGGTTTGAGCAATGCACTGCACCACCCTTGTAAATTGAAGTCACTTTATAAAGGGATAGGGCAATCTAGAGGGCAGCTGTAAGATGGGTTATCCTGATTGACAGTGTCTCGCCATGGTTGGGGATAGCCGGCAGGGCTCCCCAGCAGCCCAGTCTGACTAGGCATGATTAGGAGGGGGCAGAAAAGTGGCCCCCAAGAAGCTGGTCATGCCATGGCGCGAAGACAGCGAGCCTCAGCCGCCCACCTAAAACGAGAAGGAAGAGGGAGCAACCCTCCTTCACAGTGGGTACAAAAGCAGCAACCTGGTGTGTGCAGAAAGTGCAGCAGCCCGGTGTTAGCTTTCCCCACCCACCCCAGCTTTCCCCACCCGACCATGAGCGATCAGGGGCTCAGCACCTGGGCAGCTAGCCTGGCCTCCTTCGCTGCCAGGCTCCCCTGCTGGTCCCCGGCCTGACGCCCTGGCCTGCCATGCTCTGCTGGTGGCCCTTGTGCAAAGCGTCACTCAGCTGCCCCACCAGCTGGAAGCTGCTGACTATGAGGCCTGCTGACCAGCCTGCGCTCTCCCAGCCTTCTTGGAGTTTCCCGGCATCCCTACTGCTGCGCCCACCGCCCCTGCTCACCACTGTGCTCACCTTGACTTGGCGTAACTGCTGGCAAGCAGCTGCATGTGAGCGGTGGGTGGGGCTACCTTGGGCAGACCAATGCCCTGTCATGGCCTCAGGTTCAATGCCTCGTTCCATGTTGGGGTCAGCCTGACTTGCTGCTGTCTTCTGCCCACGGAGGCCAATACTAGAATCTCATGTTAGGGCAAGAAGTCCGCAGCAAGTCAGGCAGCCATGAAACATGCAACAGGACTCACAGCCTGGGGCCATGACTGGGATCAGGTCAGCCCTAGCAGTCGCAACTCATTGCCTCACCTGGAAGTGCTAGCCGTCAGGTATGCCAGGTCCTGTGGGCAGTCGGGTCGACAGGGCGGTGGACGCAGCGGTTGGGATGCAAGGAAACTCCGAAAAAGCTTGGGAGGGTGCAGGCTGGTCGTCTGGCCTCACAGCCAGCATCTTCCAGCTTGTGTGGCGGCTCAGTGACGCTTGAGCAAGGGCCACCTGCAGCAAAGGATGGCGAGCCAGGGCGGTAGCATGTAGCAGGTGCTACGGCACATAGAATGGGTTTATTGCTACAAGGTTGTGGGGAAGGGGAGCAAGCAGGTAAAAGTGCTGAAAAAGCCATGTTTGGGGTCGTCCATCTAGCTAACGCAATTTACTGTTGTGTGATGCAGTTGATTGGGAGCATGCTTGGCACATTTTGGTTGGGCTGTACTGTGGGCTTTGTTCACTATGTGATCGGAGGTAGCAAATGCAAGGGCGCATGATTAGGCCTCAATCAGCTTGGGACTCTGAGCCGCTGTGCAAGGATGGCTTCGAAGCCAAGGGAATTTTCTTCCCGGAAGGGCTTTTGTGGGTAGCAGCTGTCAGTGCTGCCTGATGCGGCTTGTGGCTGACCATGGTTACTTATAGTCAATGAGGTCCATACAAGGCACATGTGCACTCCAAGTTGACTTGGTACCAGTTCGAATGGCTGGACATGCTGACACGTCTGTGCCAAGTGTACAAGGTACCATGTGTACCTGGGCCAAGTTATGTCATCTCAGCCGCTGGACATGGAACCCAACATACATACAATCAAGCCTTGTACTTGAAAGACAAGATGTATACTTGATAACAGAAAGAGATGACGTTCACCACTGGATCCGAACAAAAGCTCTTGCACCTAGCAATACTAGGCACTCATAGCAAGACTCAGGCAAGACTCAGGCTCATGTTGCATCCAGCCCTGTCAGTTCCGTCCAGTCCAGTCCAGCCCAGCTCAGCTCTACTCCCTGTTTGCACTACCTGCCACCCATGCTAAGACTCAGCAGCACATTTGCATCCAGCCCGGCCCTCAGTACAGATATACCCTATTTCCTCTCTGTTCGCACTACCTACCACCCTCATTAATACAAGCAGACAGATGGCCTGCCAAGCCATGAACTTTGTAGGACTAAGAGTATGGTGAGCAAAGCCAACACAACCTCTGCCAGCAGTTGCGCAAAGTCTGGGTCCTTGCGCAAAACTAGGTGTCACTCGCGGGTAATTGGGCAAGTGGGTTTTGAGGCAGGGCAAGCCAGGGGTTCTCCAACTGCTATGTGTAGTCACAGGAAGCCTCCCTCGGATGGTGCGGTTGATGGTGGAGCACCCTGCTGTAGTTTGCTAATCAACACACCCCTGGCCCTCCTGCAATGCATACACAAGCACCCAGCATAGTGATTGCACACACCTGGTAGACTGCAGTTGGTGAGCAAGAATGTGTCCCCTTCAGGGCACTCAGCTGCTGCAGTGGACAGGCCGTATTGCACACATCCACTCAAGGGTCCACACTACCTGCCACATCCCAGCAGGTGCCACCACAAGCACAATGGGAGCCATGAGCATATGTAAGTACCATGCAGCGCCTCAAACAGTTTCTAACACGGTGCAGCACCCACCCCTGCCTTTCCGGCCAGGGCTGGAGCACGCCCGCATGCAAGGTCGCAATGAGTATGGTAAACACAGGCAGAGCGCGCCCTCAAGGAATGGCCGCCATGACCCGGAAATATAGCGTGTGGCTGCCTGCTCACCTCAAACGCATGTTTAGCTCTTGCATCGATGGTCGTGGCTTGACTCCACCGTCACTACGGGCGCCAAGCAGCGCATTCTGGCGCCGCTGCACCTCTGTTCTCAACTCCTCAAGGTCCAAGTTGGCAAGCTGTGTCACATCATCCACCTCTGGCTGCTCACTCTCACCAGCTGCCTTGGGGGCGGCAGCAGCAGCACTTGAAACAGCAGCAGCAGCAGTTGCCGCACTAGCCCCACTGCCTGTCCCACCGACAGAAGGTGCAGCTCCGGCATTTTCTGCTAAGGCAGGACTGCCCACGGGGGCCTTGACCTCTTGCCTGTCGCCACATGGGCCATGCTGGATTCGCCCACCTTGGGTGATGCCGGCACTGCTGACCTTTGGCAGTGACTGCTCTGCCTCTCCTTGTTGCGGCTGCTGGGCCTGCTGCGGTTGCTGTCCTTCTTGGTGCTGTTGCTGTTCGCCCGGGTGGTCCGGCAGATCTGGAGGGGAGGTGAATGCGTCCCACTCACTCCACCAAGCAAAGCCATCATTATCTGAGGCCAGCCAGGCCTCGTCGAACCACTCCTCATCCCTCAGAGTGTCCGTCTCCCCAGGTTCCTCATCAAGTGGGCTCAGCCCATCATTGTGCCGCCGCCGCTTAGCAGCATGGCCAGCCTCTGCCCCACCGCTGTCAACCCCTTTCAGTAGCCCCTGCACACCTCCCTGTAGCTTCTGGAAGGCCTGGCTGGCCCCTGGTACTGCACACTTGTCTGGGTGTACCGCTGCTGCCAGCTGGCGGTACCGCCGCCGCACCTCAGCTGGCTGGCTCGCAGCTTCCCGAGGGCTGGCAAAGCCAAGCAGCTGCATAGAACCGAGGGAACGTGGTGGGTTACTGAGCAATGGAGACAATGTGCCGTAGGTTATACATGTGGCAAGTAGCTGTTTTGGACGAGCGTTCCTTCCTATGGCCGACAGGTGCTGGCGAAGGGCTTGCTGCCCACACTGGAGCCCTAGCAGGGTTTACACGAACTGTCATTGAGAAGGGGCACTGCCAGGTATGAGCCTTGCTCCTCACCTTGCTCCAGCTCTCTAGTGAGGGACCTGCGAGGTGAACTCGGCACAATGCCTGCAGCTGCTGCTGCCTGCGGCAAAGCTCTGCACTTGACGAGCCTGCTTCCTTCTGCCCCGCTGCAGTACTCGCATCTGACGCTGCTGACAGCAGAGCCAGTGCAAGGCTGGGGCGGCCCCCCAGCAGAGCTTCTTCTGCTGCTCTCAGTGCTGCCTCCATCTGCTCACCACAGCATTCGTCACCAGGCACCTCTGAGCAGCTGTCTGGTGAGGAAGCGACATTTGATCCCAAGCAACGAGGCCTGACCAAAGCTCAAAGTCAACTAGCAGGCGGCGATGATGCTGCACTGCCGCTACCCCCGCTGCTGACTCGCCGATTGCTCCCCAGCAGCAGCTGCTGGCAGACTTGAGAGGTCTGCGACTGCAGCGCTGGCAGCTTGCTGCCGTGCTGGACAATGAGGTCCTGTGTGCCTCGCAGGGAGGCTACTAGCTTGGGCAACGATTCAACAACGTGCTGCGTCTTCACGATGCTCTGCTCAGACTTGACCAGCTGTTGACTGGCCTCACGAATTTTCTGCACGTTCACAATGTTGACATATACTTCTCCCTCGTCTGAACTAGAGTGGTCAAGAGCCTTGCCGACGAGACACTGGGAAAGCTAGACTCACACTAATCCCCGACCCCTCAGCAGTCAGGCGGGCTGTGGCCAGGGCAGCACGGACACATGCGTGCGCAGAATCAATCAGCTGAGGTGCCCCTGACTTCTTGTATATTCCTGGGTCGTGCGCTGCCATGGATCACATGTCGCTGACATGCAGAGGAAACAGTGAGCAGTAATATAGAACAAATATAACTTGTGACAAGAAGCCTTACGAGGGCAGTTGATGGCCAGGCATTTGTTTCCCTGCACACATGCCTGCACAGCACCCACATCATGCTGCATGGCTGGCACTTGAACGGTAGACGGCTGGAACCCGTGACTCATACGGCCTTGTTCCTTTTCAGTGCCATCGTAGGTCTGTTTCCACTGTTATGAGCAGTTGACAGGAGCCTGATGGTTCGGCAGCCTCCCAGCGCGCAGCTTACAAGCATGCCTGCAAGCCCGGGCAGCTGGAGCATTCGCTCTCAAGCTGGTCGGCAGCATGCCGAGGCCAAACTTTACAAGGCCGACGAGGTAGGGGAGGGTTTTTTTGAGAGGGCAGCCAGGGTGTAGCCACACCAAACAGTGAGGCATGTTGAGTTTGCGGGTGGGCAAGTTGACAGTCTCAAATTCTGTGTATGAAGGCAACTGTGTATGAAGGCAACTGTGTGTTGGTGTTTTTGGAGTGAAGCGGAGCTGTTGCAAACGCACTTATTTTTTCGGTGGCGCCTAGTTGCTGGTCAGACTACTTGCGCCCCTGGAACACTTGCAAACATAATATGGCTTCAGTAGAAGCTGGCTCAGCGGGCCACTGTTATGGTGCGGTGTGCCAAGATATGACGCCGTTTCTCCTGCACGCTTATGTGTCGCTTTCCACGCTATGCCCCTGCGCAGGTGGATGCAAGCCTGTGTATGGTGGCACAGGCTCTGCGGCTCAAGAACCACATGATAGCCGACCTCCAGGCCCGGCTAGATGCCGCCCTGCGGCAGCAAAGCGGCGAGCCCGCAGAACCCCTACACCTCACGCTCCACATCAACGCAACTGACAGTCCCAACCCACCGCCGCGGCCGCAGCTGCAGCAGCCGACGCGGCAGCAACCGCCATCGCCGCAGCAGATTGCTGTGCCCCTGGCCAGCAGCCCCGGCGCAGAGTCTGTGGCGGCGAGGGAGCCGGCCTCCACGCAAGGCAGCCCCAAGGCGGCAGCCATGTCAGACAGTGTGGGTACTAATGAAGCGGCTGGGTGGCCTGTAGGGCCAGAAGATGCCAGCAGGCAGCAGGAACAGCAGGACAGGTTGGCTCAGCAGTTGGCAGCAGCGCAGCGGGCCCTGGCTGAGAGCCAGGCACAGGCCACCCGGCTTGGCGGGGCGCTAGCTGGGCGGGAGGCAGAGCTGCAGCAGCTGCGGCAGGCAGTGGAGGAGTGGAAGGGCAAAGCCGAGGAGCAGCAGGGCACTGTGCAGCAGCTCCAGGCGGCGGAAGCGCAGGTGAGAACCAAGCGGGCCATGGCAGACTCTGGCACAGTGTACAGGGCTCTTCGCACCAAGCCATGCAGTATGGTCGTGGCCACCCTGTGTGAGACTCTTTCTGGAAGCCCTCAATGGGGTTGGAGCTGATTGAGGGGGAGCCCTGGCTTCTTGACCCGCTCTGCATCCTTTTAGCTGAGTACCCTACAACGGTGACCCCACCGCTGCAGTCAAGGCGCAGTCCAGTGAAGGTCATGCAGTGCAAATCTCAGCTCAGTTTCAGAGAAATGTATCAAGCTTCTACGTCGTGGAAGTCCCCAGCGGGGGATGTGAGCAACCTTAGTCTATTATGAGTAGTGTTGCCCTCGTTTACTGCAGGCACAGGAGGAGCGAGTGGAGACACTCACCACCCAGCCGGAAGGCCGAACAGCAGAGCTCCAGCAGGCTTATGAACAGCTGCAGCCGGCCAGTCAAGCTTCCGCTGCGGAAGTGCAGAGCAGTCAGGGTGTCCAGACCGCGCCAGCAGCGCAGGCGTTAGAGCAGCAGGCAGCGGCGCTGCGGGAGAGGCTGGCAGAGCGGGAGTCAGCTCTGGAGGCAGTGCAGCAGGAGGCGGCTGGGCTTAGGCAGAGACTTGCTGAGAAGGAGGCCGAGCTGGCAGGGGTCGTGGACGAGGTAGGTGTGGTGGGAGTAGGCTCAACTTGGGTCAATAGTATAGCGGCGGGTACGGTTGCAATATTGTTTGGCTGGATTTGACTGGCAAGGCGCATGTATACTGAGCATGACGGAGTTCTGCTAAGGGGTCCACCTACATCAGCTGCAGCAAAGGCGCTCTGAGGTAGGACTGTGTTGAGCCTGTGGAAGCTTGCGAGTTGAATGTAATGGTGGGGTCTGCCGAGATTGCCTTGTGAAAGTGCAATTTCTTGCATGTCGTTCTATATGTCTAATAGTGAGGATGCCTGGCTAAGCCAGTTCCTGTGCCCTTGTCGCCTGCCCCACAGACATACCCATCGCAACAACAGCGCGAAGCGCAGCTAGAGTCAGCAGCAGCCGACTTGCTGGTACAGAGCAAGCTGGCATGTCAAGCGACACAAGCGCAGCTCCAGTCTGCAGCAGGCGACCTGCTGGTGCAGAGCCAGCTGGAGGCTGGGTCGGCGCAGGCGCAGCTCGCGTCAGCAGCGGCCGACCTGCTGGTCCGTGCTAAGCTAGAGGCCCAGACAGAGCACTCTCAGCTGACCTCTGCGGCGGCGGACATGCTGGTTAATGACCAGCTGGAGTTTGGAAGGCTCACGAGCGGCCTGGCTGCCAGGGATGAGACCATTGCACAGCTGCGGCAGCAGACAGAGGAGCTCAAGGCACAGCTGGCGGAGCAGAAGGAGGAGGTGGCAAGAGCCCGGAAGGAGGTGAGTCAGCCCAAGCAGTGAGATGCTGGGTCGCTAAGTAAATAGGAGTGACAAATACACCAAACCCTTTTGTATTACTTGTGGCTGTGTGAGATGGGGGAGGGGTGTTTAAGGGCGACTTGTCCAAGCTGTGCCCGGTGGCTGGTATGTAATCGTTGTGCCAGTGTTTTTCATGGAGGGTGAGGGACGTGTGAGATTGGTAGGGTGGACACCTACGGAGGGCCATACATGATGAATGCGTCACCTTGCACGACATCTGGCGCATCTGCTTTTCTGGGTGGGGCAGCGAAAGGCCGCACCTCTGGCCCAACGCGGTTCCACACTGTTGTACATAACCTGCGAGGCGCTCGTGGTGCATTGCTTTGTAATTTTGCTCCCCGACACGCTTGTAGGTGCCCGGTACCACCTTGGTTGTGTTTTAAGAGCACTGCCAACCCAACAACTCCACCTGCCGTCTTGTGCAACAGGTTCACCGTACCTACTTGCAGGCTGCCAAGGCGAAAAGGCAGGTGGAGGCACAGCTCGAGTCTGCGGCAGCGGACTTGCTTGTTGATGACGAGTTGGAGGCCCAGACAGCAGAAGCACAGCACGCAACAGCGGCGGCTGGTCTGCTGGTGGGAAGCCAGCTGAAGTCTGCGGCCGAGCAGGCGCAGCTCACGTCAGCAGCGGCCGACTTGCTGGTCCGTGTGAAGCTGGAGGCCCAAACTGAGCACGCGAAGCTGACCTCTGCGGCGGCGGACATGCTGGTCAATGACCAGCTGGAGTTTGGAAGGCTCACGGGTGCCCTGGCCGCAAGGGACGAAACCATCGCGCAGCTGCAGCAGCAGGGAGATGAGCTTAGGGAGAAGCTGGCTGCGCAGCAGAAGGAGCTGTCAAGAGCCTGGAAGGAGGTGGGTCAGTAAAACAGCAATGTGAGTGGCCCGTGGTTATGATTAATGGCCATATGTGATGAGAGTGTTGTGTTAGGATCAGTTGTCTCACATGTGGCCGGTGGCTGGTAGCTCCTTGTTGTCCAGCTTGTGATCCATGCGTGCTGGAGGGTGAAAGGCCCGGCAGACCAGCTACTTGGCCCGGCGGCCATTTGACGCCGCAGCCGCCCCCAAGGAGGTGCTCACCCATATTCCCGTGAATAGAGGCCGGCTCGGCTGTAATATTGAGTACTAGGGAACAACTGGGGACCCCCTGCATTTTTACACAGCGATGCATAGCGTGCCGGTGCCGCGATTCCCAACTTGTGCTCCAGCATGCAGGGAAAGGGTCCATCGAGCTTGCATGTGTTTGAACGAACGCTGGCAACAACTTTACCTGCCAGCGCTTGCAACTAGGTTCACTGTACCTTTTCGCAGGCGGCCAAGGCGAAAGAGCAGGTGGAAGCACAGCTCGAGTCTGCGGCAGCGGATTTGCTTGTTGACAGCCAGCTGGACGCCGAGGCAGCAGAAGCACAGCATGAGTCAGCAGCGGCGGGGCTGCTGGTTGGAAGCCAGCTGAAGTGTGCGGCCGAGCAGGCGCAGCTGACATCAGCAGCGGCCGACTTGCTGGTCCGTGCAAAGCTGGAGGCCCAAACCGAGCACGCGAAGCTGACCTCTGCGGCGGCGGACATGCTGGTTGACGACCAGCTGGAGTTTCAGAGGCTTATAAGCGCCTTGGCTGCCAGGGACGAGGCCATCGTGCAGTTGCAGCAGGAGGCGGTGAGGTTGAGGGGGAGCCTGGCTGAGAAGGAGGAGGAGCTGGCAAAGTCTAGGGAGGAGGTAAGCTGGGCTAGGGAGCAAGGAGCTACAGCACACCTTGCAGTGCTGCGTACACACCTTGCAGTCCTGGCTGTGCGGCTTGTCATTCTTGCCGCAAGAAGCCCATTGGTGCTGGTTTGATGCCAGTGGCCATTAGGTAGCTCTGGGTGTGCTGTGATAGACTTGGTGGCTTGTACTTGGGATGGTTGGAAGGAAATAAACTTGGTGGTTTAAGCAGTCCTGTCTACGAGACTGCTCTTCATAGGTAAGCCATTGAATCTTTAGGCACTGTCTGAGACAGCCTGTGGCAATTGCCTCGAATTGCACGACCTGTAGCTGTGCCCATACATTGTTTCATCTGGCATGCTCAGTTTTCCACACTTAAAGCTCACTCTTGAACACTGGAATGACGGCTAAATGGGCCCATCCTCCTGTCCTACTTTGCAGGCGGCCGAAGCAAACAAGCAGCTGGAAGCGCAGCTAGAATCTATTGCAGCCGACCTGCTGGTGCAGAGCCAGCTGGAGGCAGAAAGTTCAGCAGCTCAGCTCAAGTCAGTAGCAGCTGACTTGCTCGTACAAAGCCGGCTGGACTGTCAGACGGAGCAGGCTCAGCTCAAGTCAGCAGCGGCCGACCTGCTGGTACAGAGCGAGCTGGACTGCCAGACGACCCAAGCACAGCTTAAGTCAGCAGCGGCAGATCTGTTGGTACAGAGCCAGCTGGAAGTTGAGAGCTTGAAGGAGGACCTGGCTGCCAGGGCTGAGGCCATTGTGCAGCTGCAACAGGAGGCGGCAGGGCTTAGAGAGAGGCTGGCTGAGCAGGAGCAGGAGCTGGCGATGGCTAGGGAGGAGGTATGCTTGGGCTAGTGGCGGTCTGCGGGCGTCTGTGGCTTACCCTCGTGAATGATTGGCGTTCTCGAGGGGCTTTGGACAATAGTGTCGTTGAACGCTAGACAAGCACACTCAAAGCTGCTTTGAGTGTGCTTGCCAAGTTTGCTCCGACTCCGTGGCCCTGTTCCGAGAACGCTACAGTGTTGGATGTGCTGCACCCTGCAGCATCTTGCACAATTCCTTGTGGAGCCTGGGTCAGAGCTTCTTTTTGGGACGCTTGGTTGCAAGCGCGGCTCAGGGGCTCAGGCTGCTGGGCGAAATAACCGTGCTACACAGGTATGTCATGATCAAAACCCACCGCAGCGAGCTTTGACTGTGTCACAGCCCGGTTCCACCCTTTCCCCCCTGCACAGGCGGACAAGGGCAGGGAGCAGCTTGAAGCCAAGCTCAAGTCTGCGGCAGCTGGCCTGCTTGTCCAAACCGAGCTGGAGGCACTTAGGGCGGAAGCGCAGCTCAAGTCAGCGGCGGCCGACTTGCTGGTCGACAGCCAGCTGGAGGTGGAGTGCCTCAAGGGGGACCTGGCTGTGAGGGATGAGGTCATTGTGCAGCTGCAGCAGGCTCGGGCCAAGGTGCGGGGTGGGATTGTCTGGAGGGAAGTTCTGCAAAGTCTTTGGTCGATGCTGGGCTTCATTCACTCACCAGCAGTTCGCTCCGCTGTCAGCGTTGAGGGGGTGGTTGTGTGGACTTGCCTCTGAGGTGCCATGGGTGGTAGGCAGGCAGCAGCCTGGTCTTGGTAAACGAGGCACCTCTAGCTAGCATTGGGCCTGGCGGGGCCCTAGAGGAGCACACGTGGGTGCTGTGCTAGATATGCTTTGCCTTGCTTAGGCCATCTGCTGGTGCCTGCTGCGTACGAGGTACCCTGACGGTCACGATTGTGCATTGTCTGCAGGCCGAGGAGCGGGCCGAGGGGCTGGCCGAGCAGGTGCAGAGCAAGATTGGGGAGCTGCAGCAGGCCAGGGCCTTCCTGGCCGCCAGCCACGAGGAGGCGGCCGGCCTCAAGTCCGCGCTGCGCCTCAGGGACGAGGCGCTTGCACACCTGCAGCAGGAAAGGGCTCAGGTGAGTTTGGCGGCGGTGGATGATGGGTGTCTTCTCCCACTGGTAATACCCATGAACTAAGTCATAGAGGCCAGGTGCGTACATCACAGAGGACGTGCTATTTGCAGCCATTTGTAGTATTAATATGGTGCTGTGAATACTTATAGGGTAGTGCTGAGGGGTGTGCATGGAGTTGGGGTTGTTCACAGGGCATGCTGACACTCTCACCTGGAATGCTTAGTGTATTGCAGCCTGTGTATGTCTTGTCTCTGTTTGGCAGAAAATCGTGGTTGCCCAATGGAGTAAGGAAGTGTCTGCTGCTGACCGCGTCTTCCCCAGTTTGATTCTGCAGCCAGCAGGGGCAGTGGATGGCCAGCCTGCAGAGCAGCTGCCGCTGCTGGGCGCTCGTCAGCCACTAGATAACCCGGGTGGTATTGTTTCTGCGGCTGCAGCTGGAGGCTGCCATGGAGGTGCGGGCGGCGGAGCAAATGCAGCTGCTGGACACACTGCAGCAATACCTTGGCATGTGCGACAGCGCTACAGGTACAGGCAAGCTCTCGCATGGTTTGGGTGATGGACTTGCCCCTTTTATAGCCCCGGTGTGATCGCATTACCTAGGCGGGTGCAGCTTTGCATCTTTGTAGCAAGGAGAGCGGCATGGGGTCGTGAAGCCTTTGGGATTGCAAGCATGCCCGGTGCTTGCACCATTCCTGCGGCTGCTCCCTTACGAGTGCAGCTGCTGCTGTTATGCCTGTGCTGGTTGCCCAGCATATGAGTGGCTGGCTTAAATCCTGCGGTTACTGACCAGATATATGTATTCAACCTGCCAGGCAAAAGGGGACTCCATCATGTGAACCTTCCTCACTCATCCCACTGCCACTCACTGCTGGTGCAGCTGCGTGGAGCCTTGAGGGAGAGGCGGTGGGGCATCCCCTGCCAGAGGTGGTTGCCACCACTGGTGCATCCGCTGCTTCCCCACCGCCAGCAGGAGCATCAGTAGCAGCAGGTGACGGCAGCGGCTTGATAGGGGCCGACGCCAGCAGCACAGCGCTGGGGACGCCTCGGGCCGAGGGCCCCCCTGGCGGCGGCAGCAGTAGCAGCCGGCTGCTGGAGCTGCTCAGCCCGGCATCTGCCGACAGGCTGTCACATTTTGAGAGGCGGCTAGAGTTCTGGCACCAGCGGCTGGCCAGTGCGGCCAAGCTGCGGGGAGGGGACAGCGGCAGCCTGAGCAGCTCGCCCGCCAAAAGCGGGCAACACGCAGGGGCAGCAGGGGTAGCAGCATCAGGGGCAGCTTCACAGCTGGAGGAGATTGACCGGAGCCCCAGCAGCCAGCAGGGTATTGCAGGAGAGAATGCCTCGGCTTCTGGCGGTAGCCAGGGAGGTAGCGTAGCAGTGGAACAAGTGGCGGCAGGGGGTGGGCCCGTGCGCCTGGAGGCGGTGTTTTTGGCAGCTGCTGAGGGCAAGCGCCCGCGTGAGATACAGCAGGAACAGGAACAGCAGCAGCAGCAGGAAGAGCAGCAGCAGGAGCGACAGGTAGTGCAGCAGGATCAGCAGGAAGAGCAGCATGGGCATGTGGACGAGGCGGAGGAAGAGCAGTGGCAGGTGCCAGAGGAGCAGCTACCAACGGCCCCGTCGCGTACCGAGTCTTTCAGCGAGCAGGTCTTCTTTGATGCTGACGGCGAGCAAGAGCCCCCGGCCAGCGGTGAGGGGGAGGATGGGATTGGTGATGAAGCAGGACAGCTGGGCAGCAGTGTTGGAGTCGGAGGTTCAGCTGAGGGGGAGCCAGCACCAATGCCTGCTGGAGACCGCGCAGCTGGAGAGGGGCAGCAGGGCGGGCTGGATGGTGAGCAGCAAGAATTCGGTGAGCAGCAGGATGGTGAGGACTGGGTGGTGCTCAGCAACCCAGCAGAAGATGCAGCTGAAGGGGGCAGCCTCCGCCGCGCTGCTTCGCCCAGCAGGGAGCTGACCCCACCTCGACCCATCCCCTCAGGCCGCATCAGCCCAGGCGCCCTTGGCGACGAGCGGCAGCAGAAGGAGCAGCTGCTGCAGCAGCAGCAAGGGACTGGTCTAGAGAGCCACCCCATTGAGCTGTCTCCGTCTGGCAGTGTGTGGCTGGGCAGCAGCGCCAGCACCCGCCATGCTAGCCTGACAGGCACGCCCACACCGCAGGGCGGCAGTCAGCTGCTGCGAAGCGCTGTGAGGTCACTGGCACCCTGGTCGGAGGGAGGAGACTCTCCCCTGCAGCAGCAGCAGCAGCAAGCTGAGCAGGCCCAGCAGGGAGTGCCGGTGAGAGCAGGGTCGCCCACTAAACTGCCCTTTGCGCCCCGCCCCTCGCTCCTTGGACGAGGAATGAGCGGCCACATTAGTGCTGCTGAGCCGTTGTCGCAGAAGCCAGCCCCAGCAGAGACAGCGCCTGCTGCTGCCCTGGAACCGACGCTGGACGGCTTCCCCGGCAAGCCAGCAGGCCCAGAAGATGAGCCACAGTCAGGGCTGCCATCGCCACCACCACCACCGCCACAACAGCAGCAGCAGCAGCAGCCATTACTGGCCCGGCTTGCCATACCGCCTGTGAGCGCCATTCCCGCACCCAGGCCACTCTCCTCAAGCCTCAGCTTCTCTTACCGCCCTGCCTCTCGAGTCACACAGCTGCCTTCCTCCCCTACCAAGCTCCAGCGAAGCGGCAGCGACGTCCAGAAGGAGGCACGCACGCCCACCCACCAGCAGCAGCAGCAGCACCAGCAGCAGCTGCAGCTGCTGCAAAGGGAGGGAGTGCAGGAGGGCAGGGCGGCATTGCAACCCAGCAGGCTGCCACTGCCGCCTCCACAACCATCGCCACCGCCACAGCAGCAGCAGCAGCAGCTGGAGGCACCGGTGCAGCTGTCAGACAAGCTGGCTGCGGCACTAGCTGACCAGCCTGGGTCTGCAGAGAACCGAGGTGAAGCTGCCAGCGAGCAAGCTGCGGTTGTGCCTGGGTTTGTCTCAGAGCAGGGCAGGCCCGAGTCGCGGCAAAGCAGCAGCACAGCCAGTGGGCCCAGCAGCAGGCAGGGTCTTGCTCGCATGACCTCCGCAACCGCCAGGCGCGCCGTGCCAGTGGTTGCCACAGGAGCCATTGGCAGCAGCGGCAGGACTGGCGGTGGTGGGTCGGCACCGAAGGGCCCTCGGCCACCTAGGGTAGCTGTGGATTCAGGTAAGCTGGCGGAACACTTGGCTTGCATGAAGTTAGTTGCCATGTTCGTTGGTTGGTAGGCGCACTGCCTTTCGTGCACTGGGTGCCTGCCTGGCTCTTGCGCCGCACTCGTGCCCTGCCTTGACCTCTTTTGTCGTGTGGAGGGTTAGCGGTAGTAAATAATCAGTAACACTGTTCATGGTTGATGGTGATGCAGGGGTTGAGGGTGACAGTGGTATCCAAGGGGCGTTCGCCACAGAGCTGCTAGAGAGGCTGAATATCCACAGCCCCAGGAAGGGCGCTGGGGGTGGCAGCAGGAGCAGCAGCTTGAAGTTTTGAGCTGCCAACGGGGGTAGCTGGTGGTCATGTGGCGCGGTTGCAGGCAATGGCCAAGGCTGGATGCAAGGTATGCCTAGGTAATTGCCCGGCTTCCAGCCAGGTGGGGCCGTAGGGGGTAGCTGCTAGGTATTTGAGGGCCAGATGCTGCTTACTGTGCTCATTGGAATGACGACCACTTTGGACAATATGGGGTATGCGACTCCCAGGCTTGTTGTAGCCTTGCTGACTGGCCCGTGATCAGGACACTTTCTAAGTTTTGATAGTGCAGAAGTCCAGTACCGCTTGCAGTGATGTACTTGCTGCTGATGGACATGAATAGACATTACTGAGCTTGAGGCCTGAATGCATTTGCAATGGAGAAGCAAGTGGCAGGTGTGGGCCTTGGCAGCCAACAAGTGCGTATTCCGAACATTGAGATCCTGTGTGTGTGGAGGCTGCTGTCATGGTATGCTATTTTGTGTTTCAACACTCTCTCCCCTTTCGCCCTTCGTTTGTGCGGAGGAAGTGGCAGTATCGAATTTCAGGCTTGTGAGTGACAGCCGGAAAGGCCGATTGTGTGTTATTGACTGTGCTGTTGTTGCGCTCCAGACGATGGGGTATGCTGGCAGTGGTGTAGAGAAGCGGCCCAGAAATGTGATTATCATGGTACCCCCGCATGTAAGTTGCATGTCAGTGCTAAGCAGTCTCCTTATTCTCTTGTATCGCTGAGACCCTAGGCATGGGTGTTATCATTTCATCATGCCGCCAAACTGGCCTGCCTCAGCACTTAGAAGGCAAGCGACTTCTCATGGTCATTAGCCTCACACGTAATGGCATACAATCCAGGATAGCACACCACTAGCCTCCAACACATCGAGAACCGGTCGGGTACCCATAGGGCCTTGCATGGCTGGTGGTGGAAGCTTGCTCTGAATGACATAGACGCATGGACACACGTGCTTTTAAAGCCTATAGGATTTGTTCTACCCCTAAGGTCCTGTCCCTGCTGTTGCTGACCTCGCTGGATTTGCCGGACCCACCACTCCATGTCCTGCTGGCCCCGCAGCAAGTGCTGCTGCCAAAGGTCCAAATGCTGCTGCCCCGCTGCAGCTGTTGCGGCACATCGCTCTGTTATTGCCGGCTGTGCCTCTGCCATTGTCCTTTGTTGTACTCCAATGCCCTTTGGTCAGACTCAATTGATGACCGCAGCCTTCTATCTGACTCAGCCGCAGACACTATATCTTTGCCAACCTCCCCCGCTCGCGGTGTTGCGGCATCAGATGCCCTCTCCTGCACGCGCTGCATCTTCACGCTCCCTGCGTACGGCTGCTATGCAACTGTGCTCCAGCTGGTGGTATTCCCAAACCGTCAAGAACCCCACAAAGATGCCGGCTGGGCCTAATGCATACAAAAGGAATGTAGCCACAACCCTATAACTTAAGGAGGAGTTCGACAGCATATTCACGTAAGCACGCAATTGGGGCCACTTGCGGCGCTCCTGGTCCCATCGCATACTGGCAATCGGCTGGTACTCGTAGCTCAGAAAGGGTTCCAACGACAAGAGTGCATGTTCATGCACAACACGACCATACATCTCATACTCAAGCTGCTCCACCAGCAGGTACAAGACGAAGATGCAAATGAAAACCGCAAGGCCACCTAGGACACTGACCAAAACAAGCCTGGCGGCATGGCTGAACCCCGTGTCGGTCAAACGATACAAGTACAGCAGGGCTGCCGCTGACAAACAGAGGATTGATGTGAGGAAGCACGAGAGGCTCGATTCTGCCAGGAACTCACCCCAGAAGATAAAGCGCATGAAAGAGCGTGGCGTGTGACCTACTGTAAACACACCAATCATTGCCCCCAAGACTAGCTGCACCATTGAAGAGATGAATGCCAAAATAGCCAACACTTGCCATGCCTTGGTGGTCGTGCCTGTAGCATGCTCCAACTGTGCACTGGCCACTCCGCTTGCGGCTGCAGCTTGTGCAAGCAGCAGTGCGATGTTCGCAAGGAGACTGGTCACCACCATCTGCACACACACAGCAGCGCTCGAGAGATTTAGAAGGTAGGACGTACATTTCTAACAATGCGCAGCTGCAGTTGCGGCTGAATCACCAACCTGGAGGTCGGCTGAACTTCAGAAGGAGAAGTCAAAGAGAACAGATAAATCTGCTGTTACAAGGCAAGGGCTGGACGACAAGCTTTTTTTGGATGAGCACAGATACTCCAAGATATGCATCCCAAGGAGCAACCTAAGGACAATCTCAATGCTTGCTACCTTACCAGGGAGCCTGTCTCCTGCATGAGCTTATCTCTTGTCCCAAGTGCTGCTTTGATGAAACATGTATGCCTTTTAGAGTGCAAAGACACATCTCGATTATCCGTTGGTTCTTTGGGCATCAGTACTCCATCCCGCCCCAAATTTGAGATGCCAGCCACATATGGCTTGACATCACAAGAACAGCATTCCTCGACATATGAGTATAGCACCAAATTGACCCAGCGCCCAATAAGTATTTTGCCATTATTGAGGGTTCGAGGAGCCAGCATGTCTTGTACGAAGCGAAGTGCGGAGCACATCTGCATCAGGGAAAATGGGATGGAGGTGACTGTGCAGCCTAGAAACCTCCCACTCAACACGCGCGCCGCAGCCTTTTTAACATGGATTTTAAACCTAGTGGTATGCAAGAGCCTTATAGGCTGAGGAATACTCTAACAAGTGGCGCTTACGCTGCCAACAGCGTCTCATGGCAAGGGCTCTTTGCATCCACAAGCCAGGCCCTTAATCTGCCATTCTTCGCGCTCCACCCTGGTGCTACAGCTTATGTTGATGGTGCGCCATGGCGCCAAACCACACGAACATAGGTGAGGTAGGGGCGCACCGTACTGACAAGGCCAGATACAACCATGTAGTACCGCTGTCCTAGTATGTCCCAGTGGGAGGCACGTAAGTAAGCAGGTCATGCAAATACAATAGCAGTCATGCAGACAGAAGGGATGCGGGTTCCCACTATATTGCAAGGACGGGGGGGGGGGGGGGTGGTCCTCCTGGGCTGGTGTCTCCACCTTAGTTTGAAAGACCTTGGCCCTCAGCACTCAACCCTGACCAGTCCCTCCAGACTGCTATCGAAAAACAACCATAAGCAAGACACGAACTTACCTTTCAAGTTTTCTCCAATCACCAGAGAGGAAAGCTGCTTCTCTGACCAAAGGATATAGGTTGCCGCAGCAGTATGAGTGATACACTGTGGCACACTGACCTAGTGTGCGAAGACCTGCACACACGTAGACACTCGCCAGGCGTGTGTGACTAGGCACCCTGTTTCGGGGGCTGGCAGAGCTCTGCAGCTGCCCCCGGCATCTGTTGTGTTAAACAGACCTGTTTTTAAAATTTAACACCTGTGCACGCAAGCAGCATAAACCTAGCTAGGCCTGCGGTTTGGGTTCCAGGCAGGCCAACGGTTTGGGTTCCGCCTTTTGGGCTCGTTTGCACACCTGGGGTGATGGAAATCACAGCTGAAGATCTTCTAGAAGAACTCAGGAGCTGTGTCACTGACTGGCAGTCTTGCCGTGCCGACTCGGCGAACCCTGGTCCTTCCAGTACCACTTGTGAAATGCTGTCAGGATTATGCCACCACTTGGCTACGGAAAAAGGAGCATATAGTCACCAGTGCCAAAATATTTCCGAGTACCCACCGTGGAGTAGAGCACGCCTAATCAGCTGCGCAGCTGCGGGCTACGTGCACAACTGGCTGACTCAGCCAGTTGTTGCTACGTCAACGTCGGACCTTGCAGTACAGTACTGTTGACTCATGTATGGCGCTAGCTGGCTGTCCACTCTCACATCCTTTAGGTTAGCTAAAACGCGCATTGGATGCTGGGGGCTCAGAGACAGCCACGAACGCAGTATATAAAGCAGAGGCTACTGCGGACTAGTCGCGGCCTGGGGGGGGCCCCGGGGCCGGTCCAACCCTGGTGCCGGTCCAACCCTGGTCAGTTTTGAACAACTCTGCTAAAGTCAGGTAGCAGCGTTACGACCCTGGTTCCTAACTCTGGTGGTTTCAAGCAAATTTGCTAGTGGGGCTTTGGGGTTTGGCGCCTCGCGAGCGCTTATAAGCCGGTCCGAGCTGCTTGCATGCACAAGTTCCTCAACCGCCCTCTCAAACCCTCTCCCTGCCTCTTAGCCAGACTACTCGGCTTCGCCTGCCCTGCCAGCCCCGAGCGGGGCTGCCTGTCGACAGGCAGCCCCGCTAACTTTAGATTGACGTCAACCTAAAGTTGAACACTGCCATGGCCGCGTCCTTGGTTGGTGCTTCTTTGGTCGCCAGCAGGAAGCTTGTAGTGTCAAACTCGTTCAAGTACGACACCCAAGCGAGCTTCGGGAAACAGCAAGGTGAGCTCCCGAGCCCGCGCCTTGACGGGACTGTCCTGCGTGCTAGGGGTCGGTCACTGAAAGGTCCCCTCGTTCTCCTCTGCATGGCAGGGATTTGCATTGTGTCGCTCACACCGAATGCCATGGTGCCTCTTGTCCAGGCTGCCCATGATGTCTGCACCAAGCCGCGATCTCTGCAGTGTCATCTGCCTGACAAGGCCGCAGCAACGGGCAGCTTAGCCTGACCTCCTTCGTTTTTGCCAGGCTCCTGGTCCTTGGTGGTCCCCGGTCTGACGCCCTGTCCTGCCTTCGACTGCTGCAGGTGGCCCTTACGGAAGCGTCTCTGAGCCAGCACACCAGCTGGAAGCTGCTGGCTGTGAGGCCAGACAACCAGCCTGCGCCCTGCCAAGCCCTCTCAGACTTTCCTTACATCCCTGCCCCTGCGTCCACCGCCCCCATTCACGCCTATGCCCACCTGGACCTGTCGTACCTGCTTGTGAGCGCCCCCAGGTGAGGCAGTGGGTTGGGGCTGCCTGGGCAGCACACTTTCCCTATTGTGACCTAAGGCTGGCTGCCTGCCCCATTACACGTTTGGGGCTGCGTCATTAATCCCACCTCATTGGAGTCTTGTGTATGGAGCACCAGGGAGACCTTCTCACATCAGGTTCTGTTCCTGTGCCGTGCCCACGTCTCTGCCTGCAGCTTATCCTCAGCCAACTGCGCACCCGAAAGGAGAGACCAGCGGTTGTCATTGCTCTAAGTCTTCCTGTGCTGCGATCACCAGCGACACTGTCAGCACTCCACTGCTTGACTTGCGGGCCTGCTCACCTGTGGCGCCCACGTGTGCAGCACTTGGGATGGATGCACGTGCCTCATCCTGGGCACCCCAGCCCCGGCCCCTCCCAGCCTGGGACAGCAGTACAACGGAGCCTGCCAGGCGCTTGTCTTGCGGGCCGGTTGCCTGCTGACATATGCTGCGGTTGCGAGGTGAGCCCTACTATGTGGCTGGCTTGCCTGTGATGGCTTCATGCGTGCACCACACCCTCAAAGCATCGCCCTGGCGGTGACCTTGCCCAGCACTGCCACGCTCACCCGCCTGCTTTACTGCACCCTGCTTACAGGTCCGAGCCTGAGCCATCGACTGCCACCGCCGACACTGTTGCCGACAGCTGTGCTGCCATGGCTGCCACCCAGCCGGCCTCCATCAGCAGCGACAGCGACACGTGGACCATGCAGTACTGATGTGGTGTGCAGACGCAGCGGCCGCCCAGGGCAAGCCCAGAACGTATGCCGCATGTGTGTGAGCTGGCAGCTCTGTTTGGAGGGGCCTTGTGGCTGGAAAGAGCTATCCAGCTGTGTTCAGCATTGACGGGAGGTGACGCTGCCCCGCCCACTGCTACCTGCTTGTCTCCCATGCGTTGTGTAACCAGATTTCGGATATTTTGACCCCGCTCTGACTGACAGTGCCAGTACGGCCATGTTGTGACTCTGCCACTGCTCTGCTTCTAACCTTGATCACTGCTGAGGATGTCGCGCAAATGCTCAGTGCCCTCACACTTCTGACATCAAGTCCGGGCGCAGTGTAAATATGATGCTTTGTACATATGAAGACCAGCGGCCACTGGCACAACAACAGTTCACACCGTGCCGCCCATCTGGCGTGCCTCAGCATTCCCAGAAGGGTACCTTGTTGTGCCCCGCCTTCTCATGGTCATGAGCCTCACACGTCCTGGCATACAGTCCTGGGACAGCACACCACTATCCATTAACACATCGAGAACCCATAGGATCTTGGTGAGGAGCCTCACACTTACTGGCATGCCGTCCAGGACAGCACACCACTAGCCTCCAACACATCGAGAACCCATAGGGTCTTCTATGGCTGGTGGTGGAAGCTTGCTCTGAATGACATAGACACATGGACGCAGGTGCTGGTAGGCAGGTCTGATAGCAGCCATAGCGACGCTATCCTGGCATGAACTATCTGGCTTCCCTTTGGGCGAGAGAGACGCAGTTACTGGCCAGCCAGTCACTAGCCTCTTCACGATGGTTGGGGGACCACTCATCAAGTCAAGGCAACATGGGCCAGAACGGCTGCAGGCTCAGTTCATGGCTGCATCAGAGCAGGCCAGCGGAGACAGGGACGCCTTGCATCCCTGCACTAGGCCTGCATGTAGACTGGGAGTGTGTAGCCGAGGCGCGGCCTGGGGTTTTGGGGTTTGGCGCCCGCGCTCATGAGCGCATATAAGCCGGTCCGAGCTGCTTGCAGGCACCAGTTCATCAACGGCCCCCTCAAGCCCTCTACCTGCCTCCTACCCAGACTATTCGCCACCTCCTGCGCTGCCAGCCCCGCTGCCTGTCAATATAGAAATGAACACAATGATGCGCCCTTGGTTGATGCTTCCTCGGTCGCCAGCAGGAAGCTTGTAGTGTCTACCTCGTTCAAGCGAGCTATGGGAACAGCAAGGTGAGCTCCCGAGCCCGCGCCTTGACGGGACTGTCCTGCGTGCTAGGGGTCGGTCTATGAAAGCTCCCCTCGTGCCCCTTCGCATAGCAGGGCCTGGCAGTGTTTGTGTCTCTCACATAGACTGGCATGGTGCCTCATGTCCTGGCTGCCCATCATGTCTGCACCATGCCGCGATCTCGGCAGTGTCATCTGCCTGACATGGCCGCAGCAACAACGGGCAACTAGCCTGACCTCCTTCGTTGCTGACAGCCTCCTTGTCCAGGCTGGTCCCCGGCCTGACGCACTGGCCTGCCGTCCTTTGCTGCAGGTGGCCCTTGCGCAAGCCTGTCTGAGCCGGCACTCAAGCTGGAAGCTGTCGGCTGTGAGGCCCGACGACCAGCCCGCGCCCTCACAATCCTTTTCAGACTTTCCTTGCATCCCTGCGGCTGCGCCCACCGCCCCTTTGGACCACTCTGCCCACCAACTCGACCTGGCATACCTGACGAGCACCTCCTGGTGAGGCAGTGGGCGGGGCTGCTTGGGATCACCTGTTCCCTGGCGTGACTTCAGGCTGCCTGCCCCCTTGCACGTTTGGGGGCTGCCTGACTTGCTCCGTGTCGTGCCACCTGGACAATAACGTGGTGAGCGGAACAGCATGTCACCCTTTCGAACCACGTTCTGAGCCCGGTGCCGTGCCACCTTCTCTGCCTGCAGGGCCTCCTCTGCCACCTGCGCCCCCGAGCAAGAAGCCAGCGGCTGCCCATCTTCCAACTCGTCCTGTGCAGCCATCACCAGCTACCCGGCCCCGCTGCTTGATGTTGCGGGCCTGCTCACCTCTGGCGCCCACCTGCGGAGCACATGGGATGGGTGCACGTGCCTGATCCTGGGCACCCCAGCCCCGGCCCCGCCCAGCCTGGGACACAAGTACAGCGCAGCTTGCCAGGCGCTCGTTCTGCGGGCTGGATGCCTGCTGACCTATGCTGCGGTTGCGAGGTGAGCCCCACTATGTGGCTGGCTTGCCTGTGATGGCTTCATGCGTGCATCCCGGCCTCAGAGCATGGCCCTGGCGTTGAACCTTGCCCAACGTCACCACGCTCACCCGCCTGCTCCCCTGCACCCTGCCAACAGGTCCGAGCCCGAGTCATCCGCTGCCGCTGCCGCCGACACTGTTGGAGACAGCTGTGATGCCATGCCTGCCACCCAGCCGGCCTCCATCAGCAGCGACAGCGACACGTGGACCATGCAGTACTGGATGTGGTGCGCAGACGCAGCGGCCGCCCTGGGCAAGCCCAGGACATATGCCGCAAGTGTGTGAGCTGGCAGCTCTGTTTGGAGGGGCGGTGTGGCTGGGAGAGCTATCCAGCTGTGGGGCAGTGACGGAGGTGGCGCCGCCCGCCCACTGCTACCTGCTTGCCTCCCATGCGCTGTGTAAGCAGATAGTGGGTGTTTTGACCCTGCTCTGACTGACAGTGCCAGTACGACCATGCTGTGACTCTGTCGCTGCTCTGCTTCGAAGCGAATTTCGTGTAACTGTCTGCTATTAGCATGGGTGGCAGGTAGTGCAAATAGGGAGTAGATCTGGGCTGGACTGGACCGACAGGGTTGAATGCAGAATGAGCCTGAGTCTTGCCTGAGCCTATTGTTTCCTCAAGCCAAGTAAGTTGCTGAAAGCCCAGTGCCCTCCCCATCTCTGACCTCAAGTCGGGGAGCAGTGTAAACAAGTCGCTGTAGAGGATGAAGAACAGGAGCCACTGCCTCAACAGCACTATAATTAGCATGGGTGGCAGGTAGTGCAAACAGGGAGTAGAGCTGGGCTGGACTGGACCGACAGGGTTGAATGCAGAATGAGCCTGAGTCTTGCCTGAGTTCTGAGCCAGTAGTTCTCTCCCCAAGATAAGCTAAGGCCACTGGAAGAGGAGGTGCAGCTCAACTGAAGCAGGGGCTGTATACTATAATGCCTCAACAGCCAGGTTGAAGTGTGCCGTCTACAGGCGCGTCTCAGCAGAAATGAACCTTGGCTGGGGCTTATTAGCATGGGTGGCAGGTAGTGCGAACAGGGAGTAGAGCTGGGCTGGACTGGACCGACAGGGCTGGATGCAGGCTTATTGGCCACAGGAAGCAGTGACTGCAGATAGTTAGCTGCTATTAGTATGGGTTGCAGGTAGTGCGAACAGGGAGTGAGAGCTGGGCTGTACTAACAGGACATGCAGAATGCACCTTGAATCTTGCCTGAGTTCGAGCCACTAGTTCTCTCCCCTGTGCTTCCTCTGCTTCTGCCTCTGCCCCAGTCTGCCCCAGCCTGCCATCTGAGTACTGACAAAGGGTATGGGTGCACACGACTCAGCTAAACACTTCCTGCAGTGCAATAACCGCTCTTGGTTCCATAACTGGCAACGATTTGGTTTACATATGTCGTTCATGAAATGAGCTGCTGCTATATGGTAAGTTTTCATCTCGTTAGAAGAAATACACAAGAAAGCCGTACCTAACGCATGCCAGCATGCGCTCTCCCCCAACCCAAGGAGCTCTGGCTGGGAAAAAAACACTCTGCACCCAAGAATGGCATGGTTGCCGCCGCTGCTGCTGCTCTTGCAATGTAGAGCTCGGCTGCGACGCGGGGAGAAATTTCACCGCAGCCAGGAAGCGCCCTACTGTCTTCTAAGCTGGGTTTCAAGGCCTGCAGCAATAAATACCAACGTAAGTTTGTCAGCCGCCAGACACACACCTGCTCATCATACTTGCTCTCACTGCTCCTCATACAATGCAGGCATGAAATACAAAGCGACACGCACACCACTTTATCCAGTAATCTCTTAGCTTGGGCAAGCGCCACTGAACCTCACATGCACTACGCCAACATAGTGCATATATTGCCATGCACAACCCATCTACCACCATTGCGGCACGGAACGGCCAGCAGCTTCACTGCTTCTTTAACCTCACTCCCTACTAGCACTGGCAGGGGAGGATGTTGATGGCATCGTCGAACATTCGCATCACACTTCCACGAGGCCTAACTCACCACAGGCCCTGGAAGAGGCAGGGGGTGGGGATGGTGAGGCCCTCGTAGTTCACAGAAGAGGGGATGGCGCAGCCGGGGGTGATCGCCTGGCCGGGCACAACGACGGCCTTGGAGAACATGCTGCAGCAAGGGAGTAACCAATGTGTCATTCTCTTGTGGTCGTTATGGGTCCACAGGCGCCACTGAGGCACCATGATGGCTTTGCAAACGCGCCCGCCAGCAAGGCGGGGCCACTTCTAAGCAGAGGTAGGCCTAGAGTGACAAGAGGCAGTGGGCGGGGAGGGCTCCATGCGAAGTGCCTTGGGTCCTGCGGGAGCCCTACCGAATCTCTAGACATGAACCAGGTATATCTCCACTACTGGTGCCAACAGTTGGTAAGGCAGCAGTAAAAAGTATAACGCAGACCTTCTGCGTCATTGCAACCCACGCACTCCTAGGGGTGTTGAGAAAGGCTGGCTGACAAATGCTGCCGCAGCGTGGCCGGCAAAGAACCCCACACCAAACCAGGCAGGAGATGGTACTCAATACTTACGTGGTGTTGATGGGGTCTGCGAGGTGCTGCCCCAGCGCGGCCAGCGGGTTGAGGCCGGTCACCTGCGCCGCCATCACAAAGCCGGCAAAGGCCAGCATGGCCAGGCGGCCGTTCTTGATCTCCTTGAGCTTCAGCTCCTCCATGTCGCCGGGCACAAAGATTGTGAAGCCGGGGTAGCCAACCTGCGAGCAGCACAGCTTGCATTTGAGAGGTGAAGGGAGGTCCTTCAGTTAAGCCAAGCCCCCACAGAAAGGAGCAGGGCAGGGAACCATTTCGGGTAAGGTTGGGCCAGCCCAGGGAGCTTGCGGGTTTCAGTGAGTAAAGTTCCATTGCCTCCAAGACCCGCAAAGACAGGCCTTTCGTGCAGCCTGTGCGTCTGGCGGACCCTACGCAGTACTGTATGCTAAATGGCGCGGAGGCAGCTACTACCGGACCCAGCCCCCAAACAGCCACTACATGCACTTTCCCGAACAAGTCGGATTGTCCTCCACACCCGAACGTAAGGATGGAGGCCGACGTTGCCTTGCATCGCACCTCATGGGGCTTGAGCTTGTTGCCCTGGAACACGGGGTCAAAGTCCTGGCTGCCGGGGTCCTTCAGGTCCAGACCACGCTTCACCTCCACCCAGTGCATGGCAAAGAGCTCAAACGCCACCAGGCCCAGGATGTTGAAGGGCAGCTTGATCTCGGCGCCCGAGGTGTACCAGAACTGCTCGGGGTGCACAATCTCCTGCAGCAGTGGGCGGGGGGGTGCAGGCAGGGCTAAGAAAGTGGGGGAGCGTCAACACGCATAGCGAGGGTTTCTACATGCAGTGCATAGCCAAGCCATCCCCCAGCTCAAGTGTGGAAATCGTGGCCACACTCTTCACAGCCCCCATACCGACTTGGCTTTCGCTGGCCCTCCTGGGCTTTGTTTACAAATAGTGCTGCCTGCCTGCAATTCAGGCCATCTGCCTCCACCCCGACACCCTCGTTTCCTTGCCTGTGCCAGGATGCCGGCAACGCCCAGCATGGCCCAGCGGCAGTGCACGCGCTCAGACTCCGCATTCCACTCCAGCTGCTTGGGGTCCGCGCCCAGGCCCAGGGGGTCAAAGCCCTGCATGCAATGAGAGAAATATTGGTTTAAGGACGGGTAGTTGTGCTGAGGCAAACCGAGAATGTGCACAATACAGCTGCCAGCCTAGCTATATGACTGCATGCCTGGCCGGCCTGCACACCGCTCGAGTGTGTCAATCAGCTCCGCTCCACCGCCCCAGCGCTGCTTAATGCTCGACACTTGCTATTCGAATGCCACTGCCCGCGGTGCTGCTGCCACCATCACAAGAGCGGGGGTCCGGACTCACAAAGTTGCCGGGCAGCTTGACGTTCTCCAGGTGCTTGGGGAACTCCGAGCCGGGCAGCCACACGGGGCGGGCGGCGGCCTGCACACTGACGGAGCCGCGGCGGGCCTGCAGGACAAGATACGCAATCCACCCAGTGTCATTTGGTGAAGTCCTTTCTAGGCGTGACCCCACCCCACAGTACATATCCATTGGCTGCTGGGTCCTGTATGTTAGGTCCCCTGATGCCAAGCGCCAAAGCCTGGCCTCAAACCCCCAAGCCTGCTGATATGAGTGGCTCGTCTCCAATGGGCTGAAAGACCGGCTGCCTCTTCCACGCTATCAATAAGGCTGCCAAGCCAACTCCGTTGCCCATCCTAGCCAGGGCCACCCTGCCAGCAAACTAAGCCGTACTCGATATTCCGCACGCCCAAAGACAGGAATGAGGCCCACATGCTGCAGGGTTGCTCACCGGGGCAGCCCTCCTGGCGACCGAGGCGCGCAGGGCGGTGCAGGTCATGGTGGAGGCCATCGTTGCTGGGTGGTGTCTGCAGGTAGCAAGCACACTCAACAACAGGCTGCAGGGCGCTGCTGCCGGTTTTGGATGCTGCAGGGGTCCGTGATCCTGTGCGTTATCTTAGGTTCCCGCGGCTTCATATCCGAATGCCTGCACCTGTCTTTAATGACGATGACTTGACCAGCGCAGCTAAAAGCAGGTATAGGCATTGCAGTTGCCTGTTACGGGCTATACGACGCCCAACAGAAAACGAGCTCCTCAGCCGCCGAACGCCGCCCTAGCTTTAAACACACACTGCGCAGGCTGTGAGGGCTTGCCCCATCTCGGTCCCCTGCCCCTGTTGAGCCCCAAGCACGGATTTGATCTGACAAGATACTGCCACCTTCGTGTCATATTGTCTGTAGACAATATATCAGTAGACGGCTTGTTGGGATCCACCTTGTTGAGATGATCAACACCAGAATGTTTATAACATGAGCGGGCTCAGAGTATCGGCAAGACCTTGACTTTCTAATCAGCCAAGGTGCGCACCATTGGGTCCCCGCAAAGATGGCAGACTGATGCAGCACGAGATTTCATCCACCTTGCGAGCACACTTGATATGGCGCGACTAGTAGCGACCATTGACCGTGAGAGTCCCAACAGACACCAGAAACACGTCTTTTTTGATTGACCTCGAAGTTCCTCTGCCTACAGATTACACTGCCTACAGGCTCCCAGGCGGCGCACGGCGGCTGGTAAACCGAGGAGTGTAGGCTGCCTTTGGGGCCAAAAACCATCAAACACCCACGATTAGCTGCTTCTGTCAGCAGACTTTCGTCCCGTTGCTTCCTACGGACAGGTGCAGGCGTTCGGATATGTAGACGCGGGAACCATAAGATAACGCACAGGATCACGGACCCTGCAGCATCCAAAACCGGCAGCAGCACCCCGCAGCCCTGTTGTTGCGTGTGCTTGCCACCTGCAGACACCACCCAGCAACGATGGCCTCCACCATGACCTGCACCGCCCTGCGCGCCTCGGTTGCCAGGAGGGCTGCCCCGGTGAGCAACCCCTGCAGCCCTGTCGCTTTTCCTGGCCTGGTTGCGAATTGCCTGCCAATACGGGCTCGACGGCGGCTTCGGAGCGAGGCCCTGGGATAGTCGTGCAGTGACTAGGGACTGCAGCGTTGGTGCTGCCGACCATATGGAGTGCCAGGCGGGCAGGAGGCGGGCCTCAATACGTGGACATTAACAGATAACTAATTAGAACAGTTTTGTGCAGCCAGGGGTTCGCCAGCAGCCTGGTTCCCCCTACAGCCCTAGTGTCCCGGTGGGCTGCCAGCGCGGCAAGGAGCTTGCGTCACCCCTATGACAGTAGGCAGGCGCAGAGCCTAACCATGCCTGCAACGCAAACCCTGGTGCTTGCCCCCCGCTGCTGCAGGCCCGCCGCGGTGCCGTGAAGGTCCAGGCCGCGGCCAAGCAGATCCCCCACTGGCTGCCCGGCACCCCCCGCAAGGACTACCTGGATGCCGCTGACCTGCCAGGCAACTTCTCCTTTGACCCCCTCAACCTGGCCACCAACCCCACTGCGCTCACCTGGTGCGCATGGTAGCTGGTGTGCGCAGTTTGTGTTGATGTGAATTTGACCTCCCAGCACCCTGCCTGCTATGCAAGCTGTTGCTGCCGCCATGCACGCTTTCTAGTCATTTGGCGGATGCCTGACGTGCTCCCTGCACGGCGGCATTTTCCTATGAGCAGCTTCTACTTTCCATGGGGATGGCTCAGTGCAGGGCTTGGCAGGCCGGCTCAATCGCTGGATGAAGGTTGCCGAGCCTCTAGCGGCGAGCACTTGAGCCGGTAATGAACAGGGGTGTGTGATCATGACATTTGCAGGTTCCAGCAGGCGGAGCTGCAGAACGGGCGCTGGGCCATGCTGGGTGTTGCCGGCATGCTGACCCCGGAGCTGGGTGCCAAGCTGGGCGGCTTCACCGGCCCCGCCGGCAGGGTGCCATGGTGAGCAGGGCATGGAGAGAAAGATCAAGTGTGCAGTGCGCAGAAGCAGGCGGGCCGGGAGGTCGGCGGCGGGGGGTGGGCTTGTGGGCAGGCATGATGAAGAATGGCATACGTCGCACGCACGCACAGATGCCTGGGCAGGCATTCCTGTAGGGTCTGGTGTATCCGCGGCAGCGTTGGGCAATACCTGGAGTGTGAGCAGTTGTCTTGATGTTGGCGGGCCATCACGGTTGTATGGGGCAGCCACGCGGCGGCACTCCTGGGCAAGACCTTGCCAACAGCGACTGTTACATATTGGGGATGTACTGGTGCAGGTATGATGTGTCCAACTACGATTTCTGGGCGCCCGCCCCCACACTGGAGGCCATCTCATTCTTCCTCTTTGCCTTTGTGGAGTGCCGCCGCCTGCAGGTCGGGCCCCGCACATTCTGAACTCTTTTCTATAATCGGATTGTCACTTGGTCTTGGCTTGATATGCTGTCCGCGGAGCTTATGTACAGTGAGCTCTGTGTGGTGGCGCATGCCTGGGGACGCTGTGTGCACGGCAGGCCTTGTGACTACGTGGCGCAGGGGGGGCTGGTTGCATGGCACTTGCTCCCAAGCCCTGTGGCCCGTTGTGTGGACTGGGCGCCTCGCCGCTGCCTGCAGCATTACCTTAGGGAGCCATGCTGGCCCTCAGCTAGCCAAAGCTTCAGCTTCCCTTGGCGGGGCCAGGCGTGCCTCTGCCATACATACACCAACGCCCGTTGCGCATGATTACGACTGTGAACCCTAGCAGCACCTTTTCAATGGAGTCGTTGTTGAATTCAGGACATTGCCAAGCCCGGCAGCGTGGACAAGGCCCCCTTCTTCGGCCACGAGCTCAAGGGCGCAGGCCTGGGCTACCCCGGTAAGTGTTCAGGCTCCACACTCGACCAGCACGTGCCATGGGATGGCAATCCTCGTGTGTGATTTTTTTTTGACACTAGACACCGCACCTGGATGGTTCCCTTTGTCCCCTGTGCAAATCATTGAAGCTTACTCTCCTCACCTGGCACTCACGTCTATCACCCCCTCCATGGTTCAGGCTTTGACCCCCTGGGCTACATGAACACCACTCCCGAGAAGCAGAACGAGTGGAAGCTGAAGGAGATCAAGAACGGCCGCCTGGCCATGCTGGCCTTTGCCGGCTTTGTGGCGCAGCACATCACCACCGGCACCACCCCCCTCACGAACCTTGCCGACCACCTTGCCGACCCCTGGGCAACCACCGTGCTCTCCAACGAGCACGCCCGCCTGCTCTGAGCGCTGCGCCCGCTGCTTGCCGGCTTGTAGGCTGAGCTGCTACTTTGTGTGCCTTGGAGGCTGCGGCTGCGCTCGAGGCAGTGGAGCAGCAGCAGTAGGCAGCTGACATTTGAGCATGGCCGCTGCTCGCTCCCTTGCCACCGAAAGTCTGTCGTTGCAGGTTTTTGCTAGCTAGCTTGTCGGTGTACGCTTTGCCTCGCGCTGCTCGGCGGCTGGCTTTAACAGAGGCCAGGCGCAGGGCAGCCGTGGGTATTTGGTTCTACATTTCGTGGGGTCGCGGATGGGCAGGGTGAGGGGGCAGGGGATTAAACCTTGTCCCCCCGCCCTCCAGGGCCTGGTGTAGGCATCCTTTTTCAACGAGAAGATTTTCCCTGAACTGACGCTGGAGGCCAAACATGCCAGTCATGTGACGTTGGACTTGCTTGTAACCAATATATAAGCAGCAACCGACAGTATGGACACAGTGACTATAAACACCATGGCACTGACAGTTGCACTGCGAGGGAGCCGGTTCCCACTGTGCCGCCACGCAAGACCAGAAAAGGCAGGCCAGTTGACGGGAGGCTTGCAGCATCAAACCACAAGGTACTCCGTCTGCTAGCAACCTCAAGATCCTCCTTTTTGCATGCAGTTCTGTCTGATCAGGTTCCCTATTTATCAGACTGCTGCACTACAAGACCAATAAGGCTCTACAGACCCACGAGCATGATGTTGCTCACACACAGGCTGCTTCTTCACTGTAGTGCACTGTGCTGCTGTGAGGGAAGTGCCGAGAGAGGGGAGCAAATCCTGCCCTGCAGTTGGTGCACAGGGGCAGCCTCCCAGTGTACCAGCAATGTTGGGTACTGCCAAATCTTCTTACAGGTCAACAGGCTAATGTCAAAAGCAAGCCATAGCCCAGCGAGTTTTCCATCAGCCACGACTCGAAAAGCACCAGAGTGCAGAAATGAAGACGCAATATTGTCATCCTTCTGTACACAAGCCAGTCAAGCTCCCATGCCATACCACATGACATGCCCGGTTCCATAGCCGGGCAGACACCATACAAAGCTTGATGTGCTCACTGTCACTACTGAACACTACACCACTGATACCGGTCAACGCAGAAGACTGACACTCTAAGGTAATGTCACAGCTCTGAAGACACGCAATGAAGTAATAATCGTACTTGACACCCGCAGGCAGCAAGAGAGAGCAAGGAAGTCTTATCAGGGCGGCATATGCATGCGAAGTACGGTATGAGCCGAAATCTGCTAACTTAGAGACTAAGCGACACCCAGCTTTTCTGTATCCCTTTAGAGGGATCAGCCCTAAAACCCAGGAATAGAACTCCACACGCAGTTGCGATGGGCAAGCAAACGCTACACAGCAAAACACACAATTGCCCAGCTACTTGTCACAGATGCTGCCAGCCCCCCCTCACACTCCCCCTAGGTCCTCCTGTGGAGTCCTCCGCAGGATCTTTCTAACCCGCTGCTTCCTCTCATACATATCCCCTGAAGGACAAAACTCCATATATTTCTCCGCCTACCCTACTCCCCCTCCGACGACTCCGCCTCTTCCACCCGAGCAACAGGCACAGCGCTGTGCCCCAGCTTGGCCTTTGACTTGGTGGTCGTCTTGCCTCGGGTCATCTGGTTCCTCACCAGCTTGGCGTAGGCGCCCTGGGCCTTAGTCATCAGCTCGTCATGCGTGCCCTGCTCCACAACCTTGCCCTTCACCACCACAGCGATGGCGTCGGCATCTCGCACCGTGCTTAGCCTGCATAGGATTTCGTAGCAGGATGTAGGATGCATGTTGGATTGCAGCAGCACACGCGTATGCGGTACCATGCAAGTATAGCTGGGCAACTGCTTTAACAGCGAGCCCCATCACATGGCTCATGATGGCTGTCGCTCTATACAGCTGCCGTGCCTGCTCCCTTTCATTGCGCTTGACAGCCTCACGATGCAGCATGCCCAGATGCAACAGACTTCACACATAACTTTAACGTCAGCATGGGCCTCGCGTCGTGGCAGCAAAGGCCCACGGAGGATTGAAGGCACCTTGGGTCAGAGCCGCACTTTCCGCTCTGCCCTTACATTTCGCAGATACCGTGGACATTAAAAGCAACCACATTCAGCTGGGCAACGCCAACCAAGTGTGCTCCACTCCTCTCAAACTCAAAAATTTTTGGGCTGTCTACCTGTGCGCCACCACGACGGTTGTCCTGCCCACCATGAGCTTGTCCAGCGCGTCCTGCACGACACGCTCTGACTCAGCATCCAGCGCTGACGTGGCCTCGTCCAGCAGCAGCACCTGCAGAGACACCGGGGAGGGGAAGGATCTATGACCATGGCGACATGGGAGTGTGACCTTATGCAAGGCCGTCCACAGCAGCAGCCAAGCGCAGCGCAGCACAGCACACCACACAGGACGGCTGCTGGAGGATGTCGTCCTTGGGAGTGTGGAGTTGCGCGGGATGCCCTCCCAAATCTAGGTAGCACGCCTCCAGTTGCAGCTCTGACCACTACTTCCTCTGCCTCCTCCGTTAAACTGCCCTACCTGCATCTCTACACGGCTGCACCGCACTGCTGTCGAACCCCTCCCCTTTGCTACAGTCCCAAACACACAAAAAAAAGTTCCTCAAGGTACCAGAAGAATCCCCCTAGAAGCCTACCCACCCTTGGGTCCTTGATGATGGCCCTGGCAATGGCCACCCGCTGCTTCTGCCCTCCCGACAGCTGGATGCCGCTCTCACCAACCCTGCACAAGAAAGAAAGAAAGAAAGGACTTGCAAGCTTCCTGACGTGATGGCATGATGCACGTCTGCGTTCGTAGGGATAGCTAGCGCTTCTATCTGCATCTGGATGATGCCCGGCACCAAATATTGCCTGCAAGCAGAGCACCGCTGCCCCACCCTGGGCTGCTTTCCCAGCCAGCCAACCTGGTGAGAGGGCCACACCGCGCGCAGCTGCTAGGGCCAGGTGGCGGCCCTGGTGACTAAGAGGTGCTCCCTAAGACAACCCACGCTCGCTCCCTGGCTGTGCTGTGCCCCTCACCTGGTATCATAGCCCTCTGGCAGGGCCTCAATGAATGTGTGGGCATTGGCTGCCCTGGCGGCTTCCATGGCCTGCTCCAACGTGGCATCAGGCCTACCATAGCGGATGTTCTCTGCAGCAGCAGAGGCGTAGTTCCTGCTTGCACGCTGTGGGGGCAGCAAGTGACACTGGGGGCCCAATTGGCCAGGGATGCTTAGGAAGCGTGCGTGCAGAAAAGCGTTCCTGCTTACCCTGCGACAGAACTCAAGCTTGCCCAAGCTCTGCCGCCCATGTCAAGCCCCATCTGATCAATGAGTTCTGCCTTGCCTCCTCATCACCAGGGTAGAGACCCACCAGCATGCACAACGCACGCTCCTGCAGTAGTCAGCCCCTGCAGAGGACTCATGCTAGCACAACATAGGCCCTGCCTATGACCTGCCCTGCAGACGGCCAATGCAGATATAACCATGGGCCCTACCTATGACGCTCATGTTGAACAGCACTGGCTCCTGGCTGACCAGCGCCATGTAGGAGCGCAGCCAGTGCAGGTTGAGGTCCCGCAAGTCCCGCCCATCCAGCAGCACCTGCCAGGCCACAGGGCAGGGCTGTTCGATGCCGGCAGCAAGCCCAGCAGCGACCTCTGCCATTTAAAGCTGGTGCAACAAGGCAGATATCCTTACAGTCATCAGCGGAAGTCCCTTGACGAAACGTTGGGTCCATGCTTGTCAGAGAGCGTGCCACCTCAGCCAACACTTGCTAGTACTTTCCAGCCTGCCTGTTGCCGTGCTTTGCCAGGCAACCACTCTTGCTGAATGACTATGCCGCCGGGCCTACAGGCGCCCACCTGCCCCCCTTGTGGATCGTAGAAGCGCTCTATGAGCCCGATGATGGTGGACTTGCCGCTGCCGCTCTCGCCCACCAGCGCCACCATCTGGCCCGCGGGGATGGTCAGGGTGAACTTGCGGAACACTTGCACCTGTTCAGCAACACCAGCGCAGCATGGTCAAGGAAGGCGGACACTTGTGGCTAAGTATCCCGACCTCAAGGCTCTCAGGCTGCATGTCTGCATGGCACCCACATGCTCCCAGAGACAACATCATAACTCTCAGCGGTCCAGATGTCACAATAAGCTTACATCGGCGAGACCTCAGGCGTCAGGCCGTAGCCTGGCCAACACCGGCCGACCCCGCTTCCAGCCCATCAGCCGGCCAGCATTCTAGCAGCCTTGACTACACCTTTGCACCCCCCAAAGGTCACCCCAGCCTGTCCCTCACCTCCGGCCGCAGGGGGTAGGCAAATGTGACCTCCCGCAGCTCGATGGACCCGTGGCACTCCAGCGGCTTCTTCCCATCGGGGCTGGAGGCGTCGATGAGGGGCTTGCGGTCGATGATGGTGAACACATTCTGCAGGGGAGGCGATGCAGGGCTCAAACCAGCTGATATCCAATATACCTAAAAAGATGAGATGCTGCTGCGACGGCCGCAACCCGAGAATACATGTATGTGTTTAACATGTGCTGGACTGTGCCGCACTGAGCCCTTTGCAGCAAGTGGGTGCTGCTTACTCCCACCCCCATCGAAGGTCCAAGCTGTGCTCCACTGACAGGACATGGACGATCCATGACCACCTGGCCACATAACTACCAATTGCAACGGGGGTCATTTTTGGTACCCACCATGCAGGCGGCTTTGCCCTTGGCTACATCCGGGAAGAAAGCCTGGGCCTGGGCAGCGCCCATAGCCGACAGGAAAATGGAGAAGAAGACCTGCAGACACAAAGGCCACTCAGATATAAGCATGAAGTCACACCAACAAGTTCTGCCACCGTGCTTGGTGCACATAGCAACAGCTATGGATGTAAAAGGCTGAATCTAAAAGGAGCAGCAGGCAGACGGGCAGGCAGGCTAGTACAGGCGGACAGGAGGGGGGCGAGCCCGCTCGTCACCAAATCCCAACAGATTTCAACTGCCTGTCACGCCTTAGTGCCAACCTTGCACTAACAAATGGCTTTGCCGCCACCAGCAGACAACGAGAACCGATTCCATAAACGGGCAACATGCAATAATGCTGTTTTCACCTTGAGGATTTGTTCAAAGGTGTTCTCCCCATTCTTGACTTGGATCGCGCCAAACCAGAAGGCCAGCGCGTAGACACCAAACATGGCAAATTGGCTAAAGCCAAAGCCAATACCTGCAGCAGAGAGAGACAGGCAAAGCAGTGACAGGGGCTTGCAGGGCATGACATTGCTGCACGCCCTAACCGGTCGCAGCGGGCCGGTCAAGTGGCTTCCACAACATGGATGTGCACACGCCTAGAGGCAATATCCCAATGAGACACAACGCCACACAGCTCCCGGCTGGCGGCAGGGACTGGGCAGGCCACATCAGACCGAGCTTCGTGCAACCGCCAAGTTCTCTCTCACACACGTTGCCACCTACAACCGCATAACGGTTCCCACGCGACATATCCCAAGGGGCAGGGCCCTGTGGGAGTGGGAGCCTTTACAACGAAAGATCATCCTGGCATTACCTGAGTTGCTGGCGCGCTTGCGAGCCTCCTTGGTGGGGCCCAGCAGCTTCTCACCATACAGATTGAAGACCTGCGCAGTCCATACACATCCAGAATAGGGAGTCAGCAGAGTGCAGGGCAGGCCGCCAGAGGGCACTGGCACACATTTCGTCAGCTTTGTACGATATGCCGGCAACATGCCACGGCGCCAGTTGGCACGCCCTGTAGCATTCTCAGCACAGCCTTGGAGTACGCAAAGCCTGGTGGTACTCACGCACCTGGTGCTCCATGCCAAAGGCAGCAATTGTTCTGATGTTAGACAAGGCTTCAGCTGCGGTCTGATTGGCCTGGGCATATGACTCATCCTCCTGCGGACCGCATTGAGCTACTTTCCCAGACCTGACCACATAGGACGGCTTGTATGCAGGCATTACCGGTGACGGCTTCACTTTGCTAGCTGTGCGCAGGCATACTTGCAGCAGCACCTCAAAGGGCGATCCCAACAAAGAAAAACAGTAAGCCATACCGCAACTGCCTGACACTTGGCTTGCAAAGTCAATGGAGGGTGAAAGCATACCCTGCATAGCGCTGGCATGTCAGGTCCATGCACATGCGGGGGAAGCACCAGCAACAGACGGCCCTCACTTTGCCTGAGGCTGAGATGAAGGACTTGGTCTGGATGGTCGCAGCAATGCCGATCAGTGGCAGCGCTCCAATCACGACCAGGGTCATTTTCCAGCCAAAGACAAAGGCCAGGACCAGGCCTCCGATGAGCGTCACCAGATTCTGCCGTGGGGTGGAGGGAAAAGCAATTGATTGAAGGTCTGGTGTGTGCGCACCAGGTGATGCGACAAGAGGCTCCCAATGAGTAGCAGGTAGAACTGCCTTGCCGCAGGGAGGCGAAGAAGAGAGATTTGGGGGGGAGGCTTGGCGGCATCTTCCAGCAAAAAAGACGAAAACAATGAAGCGTGACTCCCAAACCAGGGCCACCATATCTGATGAGCAGGGGCAGAGAACCCACAGGCAGGAGCTCAGACGGTAAGTGGCCCAGCAGGGGGATACCCAGGCCCTTCAAGAATTCACACCAATTGGTAACGTTACCAAAGCGCTCCACCCGTCAAATCCGCCCCTGCGCCTAGCGCCACCGGAATCAGCGCTACTCAAAGCACTGACTCACCTGAGTCACCATGCCCATGCTGTCTCCAAACTGGCCTTTAACGGCCAGCGCGTCTGCTGACAGCTTGGATGACAACACGCCGCTGCTGTTCTTCTCCTCGTCATACCACCCCACCTCCTGTATACAACATTTAATAAACAACACTGGTTACCCTCGGAGTGCAACCTCCTGTACCAAATCACAGCACGAGGTACGCATATGTCCGGAGAAATATAGACCGCCTTAGCTCGTGCGGCGCACTCAAAGGCACCCAGCCCCTGTGCACAGGCAGCGACGCGTGCCGGCACACGCCCACGCAGCCACAAACAAGCCTGCACGGCCCGCTTGCCCAGGCGCTTCCAAGTCCAGCGACGCACCTGTCGCAGCAGCGCGGCGAACATGAGCAGCCGCACTCTCAGCGCCAGCTTCTGGCCCATGTAGTTAAAAGAGTACGACTGCATCATAGCCATGACCAGGGCGCCCAGCCCGATGCCCATGAACACGAGCGACCACTTGCGGGTGCCAGCCTTCAACTCCTCAATGTCTGCAATGCAGTGGGAATCACATGAGGCTTGTTGCACATACGCTTTGTGGCACGGACACCTCATGACCAGAATCGGAGGGCATTGAGAGTTTAATGAAGAGCTCCATGCAAGGTTGAACCAGCAGGAAGAAGGCTATAATCACGCAGATCACGCAGACCACCAAATGATAAGCCTACTGCATCTTTCCTGGCGGGATATGGGGCTGTCCTTACCTGTGCTGTAGACGGTGCTGATGAGGCGGGTTTCCCTCACGTAGCCAAGCAACTCACGAGCTTACTGCATGGTCACTCACAGGAACTAGGGCTGTCCCTACCTGTACTATAGAAGGTGCTGATGAGGGAGGAGAAGGCGATAGCAAAGGCAGGCATCATGGCCCCCAACCCTGTCGACCCTAACAGGCCAGTTATCGCTGCCGGCAGCTCCGGCTTGTTCAGCTTTGCCAGGCGGCCGATGGAGACCTGCACCACAGCCAACAGATGAAGGTTTTAATTTAAGGGGTTCACTTCACTTCATCACGCTGCCAGGCTTGGTGTTGTCCTCATCAGACTATCTCTGCTCCACTACACAACACCACCACCCCTGATCAGTGTGCTAGAACGAGAAGACCAAGCAGATGCCACACCGCGTGTGACTGCAAGCACGGAGCACTGAGCCCCAACTGGGAGCTTTCAGGAACTTCCTCCCTGTCATTAACAATTCCCACCCAGGCAACCATCACCTCAGCCAATCAATATATGCCCTAGTGACTAATGATCGCTAAGAGAGCGGATGTCATCGACTCACCGGCTTTGGTTTCTCCTCCTTGGCCTTCTTCTTGTCAGCAGCCGCAGTCTCGTCCTTGATCCCCTTGGGCTTGCGCCGAAAGGAGAAGAATCTTCGATACCCACTGACCGCTTGCTGCAAGCCACAGAAAATTTCTCTTTCACACCCTGGCTGCAACATACCCACTTCAAGTGTCGCCTTTAACATTACATGGGGAATTAGGCAAGGCCCTACACATATGTCATTTGCATGCAAACACAAGGTGCCCAATAGTCATCCTCACGCCATCATGCGTCACATCATGCCGTTACTGCTGCTCCCGTGGTAGCTGGTGCAAAATTACGAATTACACATATGCAGCACCAGTGCCTACACCTGCCCGGCCCAGAAACACGCCAAGAAACACACTTGCCTGTGCCTGGACGGTGGGCGCCAGCGGCTTGGCAGCCCCCCCTGCTTCAGCAGCCGCCCCCTCCACCACCACCGCCAGCTCCACCGCCTTCTCAGCAAGCCCTAGGGTGCCACTGACAAAGCTAGCCTGTGCCAGCTCTGAGCGCTCGAATGCAGCCCCGTTCTGCACAACAAGGTCACAACAAGGTAAGGAACATGTAACGGTAACAGCACGCCATGGCACGATTGGCCTGTGCCAGCTTGGGGTGAAAGAGTTGCACCACTTCCACCGAAGGTCAGGCAGCGCGCTTGGCTAGAACACGTCAGCCCTGCCGGAGGTCTCGGAACGCCACGGCGCTAATTGGTAAACCCTCAGGTCAGCCCACTCGTTGTGAACCTACAGCTCACACACTCGCAACGCGACACCGCCGCACCTCTGCTGAGCCAGCCGAGCCAACTCGCCCCATCTTCTCAGCGCCCATCTCCTTGACCCCATTCTCCTCCTCCCCTTCCTCCTCCTCTACAGCTCTCTCTGCCTGCTGCAATGCCACGAGCGTGGCGTAGACCCCATTGGCAGCCAACAGCTGCTCGTGGTTGCCTTGCTCCACCACAGCACCCTTTTTCACCACTGCAGCGGGGCCGGGCAAATAAACATCATGGTGAGTCAGCAAGCGCACACTTTGCAGGACCTTTTGCAATGGTACAGGTGGGCTCTAGGCTTGCATGTGCCAAACTTGACACGCATACAGCATATTTATAGCAAATACCTACATATTACTTCCCAGCAACCAGAATTAAGCACCCACCCACCCAAAGTTGACACGCATACAGCAAATATAGCGCATATACAGACATATTACTTCCCCAGAGACCAGACTCACGCACCGACCCACCCCCGCCACCCACCTGCAATCAGGTCTGAGTGGATGATGGTTGACAGCCTGTGTGCCACTACGACGGTTGTCCTGCCCACCATGAGCTTGTCCAGCGCGTCCTGCACGACACGCTCTGACTCAGCGTCCAGCGCTGACGTGGCCTCGTCCAGCAGCAGCACCTGCACCAGCACAGCATGGCACCCATTTGTCACCCTCTGAGGCCACAACTTCATACTTGTGGTGGGTAACTGTTGAGCGGTGGCAATGACGGGGGCAGCACAGCAGGATCACGACTGGGTACCACCTACAAAAGCCCACTCTGCATATGTGTAGCAGCCATGCCCTGCTTGCCAGCATACAGTCCAGGACAGCACAGCCCAACGGGGTGAAAGAACAGATAACCTGCGGTATTGGATATTTATTCAGGACACCCACCTTTGGGTTCTTCAGGATGGCCCTGGCAATAGCAATGCGCTGCTTCTGGCCGCCGGACATCTGCACGCCCTTCTCCCCCACATGGGTGTCATACCTGCAAGGCAGGCAGGCAGGATAGCCAATGGCCCCTGAACTTCCTTCACATCATTCACCACCCACCCCGCCATGCCACCCGTCTGTCTTAGACCACTCGGTGGCACAACAACGTTGACGGGGCAGCGGGCAAGCAGATACATGCCCTGACTCATCCACGCGGGCCACAACAGGCAGCAAGCAGATCTCTTACTCCTGCTCCCACAGCACCTTTTAGCTGTTTCTACAGGCCAGCATACTGGAAGATGCTCACCCTTTGGGCAGGGAGGAAATGAAGTTGTGGGCATTGGCAGCCTTGGCAGCCTCAATAATCTCCTCCTTTGTATACCCTGCATCAGGAGGAGGCACATCATACCAACAAAAAGGTCAAAGATGCAAAAAAGTGGGAAGCTGCACGTCAGTCTTTCGACATAGAGTGCATGCTGCGACTGCAAAAAAGAAGTTACTGGCTGGACAGCTAGCCCGTCCAGTGTCAGACACCATGCAGGAGCTCCGCAAGGCATGCACAAGACGAAGTGCATGTGCCGGCCGGCCCGCGGCTTGCCTGGCTTTCCAAAGGAGATGTTTATCGCGATGGTGGTGCCAAAGAGCGTGGGCTCCTGGCTGACAAGGCCCAGCTGTGACCGCAAAAAGCGTAGCTGAAGGCGCCGGATATCCACACCGTCAAGCAGCACCTGCATCCAGCAGCGCAGTATGTCACTTCTACTCACCGTGAGCCAAGTCCATGACAGCCGAGTGCACTGCCAACGACTGGGAGCGCTCTCTGCCCCTGTCAATGGTGCCTGTGCACCATCCCATGCCACATCCATCAGGCTGCTTGAACATTTGCGGTTCCGACAGGGTGAGACTGCTTCTCTCCACCCCCTGGTGACTGCTGCACAGAAGTACACCATTCGCCCTCCAGCCTAAAGAGCCAGTTGTTCAACCACGGCGCCACCAACCAGTCACCGAGTACCTTCGCGGCAAGTTCCCCGCACTCGTTTACCTGGCCACCCTGCGGATCATAGAAGCGCTCAATGAGGCCAATGACAGTGGATTTGCCGCTGCCGCTCTCGCCCACCAGTGCGACTGTCTTGCCCGCAGGAACTTGCAGGTCGAAGCTGCGGAAGATACGCACGTCTGCACAGGGAGCAGGAAGCCACATGGTAAGAAAAAACACCGCGCTTGCCGGGTACCGGCTGTACCTGTCATCTGCTGTTTTACACAAATTTGCGCACTGTGACAGAGCATGAAAGCAAGCCTTTGCGGGAAGTGTCCTAGCCCCTGTACCCTGGGGGTGCTGCATGCCTCCCTGGGCCGCCCCACTCAGAGACACAAGTTCATCAGGGCAACAGGCGCAGGGACCAAACTGCTAACACAGAAGAGCCGCGAAAGCGCACATGTGCACCACCCGACCGAGCAAGGCAGCAGCCTGTCACCCTCGTGCACTTGAGGCTCACCAGGGCGAGAGGGGTAGGCAAACACCACCTCGCGGAACTCCAGGCTGCCATGCACCTTCTCCAGGGTGTCGCCTGCGGCACCACCCGGCGAGGGTTTGTATGGTGACACACGCTCATCTGTGCACTCTCAGCCAGCGCCAAGCCAACCGGCAGCCACCCAGCAACCCTATAACACCACAGCAAGGACCCTGGCTTGCTTTCCCAGGCAGTGCTATCCCCCCCATTTGCACAACAGCTCCAGGTAGCGCCAACCAACGCATACCCTGCTAGGAGACATTCCCTTAAGGCTTCCCTGGCTAATGCCTACCTTCACCACAGCACAGACACCGAGCTGTTGCCACAATCTACACCACCCAAGCCAAGGAAAGCACACTAGCTGCTCAAAAAAGAGGGGAAGCGCCGCAAGACCAGGGAAGCTGCACAGCCATGTCACAAACTGCCACCAGTCCCCACCAGGTGCATCTGGGTCGATGGCAGGGACCCGTTGCATGAGGTCAAACACTCGTGCCCCCGCCGCCCTGGCCGTGGCAAAGTACTGGAAATTGGGGGCAGCCTGGCCCAGGGCAAAGCCGCCAATGATGGCCGCGAACAGGACATTGAGCACGTCGCCCCCTGCACAGCACGCAAACAGCGACTGCGAACTGCCTTAAAGCATTCGGTGAGAACCAATATGCAAATCACCTCTCATGCACACACTCGAAATGTGCAGGGGACGCCATAACATCCCCGCTTCACCGTCACAGCCACTACTTCCTATGGCAGCAGCTGCACCCCCAGAGGCAAACTGCATTCACTGCATACCAGCAAGTTCCTGCGCAGAACATGCACAGGAGCGGTGGACGGCATGCCACCCCCCAGCCCACCTGTGTATGCTCCATCGGCGATGCGCTTGCCGCCATACCACATGGCCAGCGCGTAGGCGCAAAAGGCGATGCAATTGGTCATACCCAGCGTCAGGCCCCCTAAGAAGCCTTGGCGGATGCCCACCTGCAAGCAATGTACGAGCACAGCGCAGGAGCTCAGAACAGGTCAGGCCCAGCAGGCCCAGCGTGAGCTCCCACCTACAAGCCCGGACATGCCTACTGCGCATATAGTGGCTAACAAGCATTGCAACAGCACCGAATGGAGAACATCGTGCAGTTGCTCATAACCGGGCATTAGGCCTCTAAAACTATAATAAATTGTCAGCGGCACGTGCAAGCATGCCACGTGCAAGCAGTCGCTGAGCAAGAGCTAGTTGGGCAGCCACAGCGCAGACCAACCTGTCTAACTCTTGGACCCGGATGCGGGCCAATCATTAGCCAACGCCGACACCAGCCATGGAGCTTGACTAAAAACAACTCCAGCGGGAGGCCGCCTGAGACCCTGGCTGTACTAAGTCATGGACCCTCCCTGCATAGGAACCATTACTAGCACGCAAGACACCACGACCACGCTGCTCCTACATGAGGCCAGGCCAACATCAGTGGGCTGCACAGAAAGCTTGACACCCACCCGTAGGGGATCTTGCAGGGAATCAGCGTAGGCCTGGGAGGTCCGCTCCTCCCCACTGAAGCTGTAGACCGTTCTGATGTTGGCCAGCGCCTGCTGCGCTATGGAGTTGGCATCTGCAATGGTTCCACACCCCTTCATAAGAAGCTCGAACATAAAAAAGCAAGTTAACCCGGCGTACTAGCCAGCTGCAGATGTGCAACATGCACCAAGCAACGACCAGAGAACATTGCCAGTTGACTCAAAGCAGGACAAGTGTACACTGTGAGGCCGGCAGGCCGCGAAACCCCTGCTCCCACCTATCACATACCCTAGCTCACCTGCATACGAGCTATTAATTTTACTTGTGAAGCGCCCCATGAAGACAGACATGAAATACCCCAGACCAGCCAGCAACGGTAGCACTGAAAGCATAACGAGCGTCATATCCCAGCCTCGCGTAAAAGCTGCAGGCATAGGGCAGCAGCAGCAGCAGCAGACCTCTTACATAGCTGGCTCAACCTGCACCGCTGTCACTCGCATGGCCATTGCAGTGCCCTTCTTGCAAAAGTAAGTCAGGAGCAGCAGCAGCAGCCTTGTCGCATGGCTGGCAGAACCTGCACCGCTTTCATTTGCACAGCGGCTGTCATGCCCCATGTAAAGCTCAGCTTGGCGTACTGATCATCTCACCACACAGTCACGCATGCCACGCTTTTGCTCAAAGCCTGGATTAACATATGATCACAGACAGCAGGTCCCCTTTCCACCCACACGACCACAGACATCTCACGGGGCAGCACATCGAAGCACAGCAGCCGCCCCTTGCCAGGGACTGGTCGGCAGTACCAAGGCTGCAGTACCCTGCAGGGCCTGCAGGGAGATGTAACCACGCCACGCACCAATGACGATGCCTGAAACTGCGGTTGTCAGGTTGAAGATCGTCAGCCCCACTTTCTCTCCAATGCCCTGCTGCACTGTGATGCAGTCCTCGTTTAAGCCTTGCAGCAGCCGGCCTGCAAGGCGGGGGAGAGGAGGGCAGGGGATACGCTCTTAACCTGTCCTCACGTCTGGTAGTCAGCACCGGAGTGTCATCCGGAGTGTCAATCATCTGCAGGCCCACATGATTGCTCTTGCCTCGGGTTTTCAATCGACTTATGAAGCCAGCAGTGCCACGAGTTACGTCCACACCTGCACAGGGGGCCACACAGGCTACACCTGCAACCTTGCCTTGCTAGCTGACACTGCTCACCTGACGTGGCCTGTGTATCGAAGTAGCCAACATCCTGCCGCAGTACAGAGCCAAGATACCGATGCCGGATCCGGTTGACTTGCCGAACCGCTGCACCAAGACACATGCATGCAGTGACTTCCAATCCTTACAATTTTTTCTACAAGCGGGGAGCAGCAGTCACTGCAAGCCTCGCCATTGAAACAGCAGCACATATTGCCCACCGCTACTGCGCCTATCTTGCTCGGGCACTGAAGATGGTGCGATGAAGCCTTAAATTCATAACTATTCATCCACCTGTCAGGCTGAAATCGCACCGCGCAGAGATTACACCCTAGCTGAACAAACACAACCTTCCTAGCCCGCATCATTTGTTATCCTGTGACAGTTATCGCTTCCATGCTGGCTCTATCACTGAAGTTTCTAAGTTCCAGCCTCTGTGCTTCACTCCTCTGCACTCACATGTAGCTGTCCAGCAGAACATCTGCAGGTAGGCTGCCACAAAGGCACCAATCCCAATGTAGAGGAATTTCAAGACATTGCTGTTCACCTGCAAATGCAACAGTCTATACTTCATGGTTCTGGTTCTCCTGTGTCCTTTCATGTAACCTTCCCACAACCATGAGGCGTCCAATAGCACGTCCTGCACAGGCTTGCGCGTTGCTGCCTCAGCGCGTGGGGCACAACCCCAGGCACCCCGCCATGTTGCAGAGGAGAAGAAGGGCTCCCCAGCTTGGAGGACTGGCTACAGGCCGGCTAATGGCATTTCTTACCGCATCCTGCAGCTCCGATGGGTCCGCCATATTGAACCCAAAGGAGTTCATCAGGTTGCCAAAGACAATACTGAAAATCGGCAGCGACGCGCCTGCAGAGCACAGCAGTAGCAGAATAACAGCTCAGCACGGTGGGCCAGCAATATCAAGCAGTTGGCAACTAGTATGGGCCAGATGTATGGTCCGCATGGCAGTGCGAGGCTGGGGTTGACAAGGCACGGCAAAAGAGCTTACATAGAGCAGTTGTCATCCAAAGAAAAAGTGCCCAGAGGGGCGTCACTGACTCCATGCAGCTTGGCACGCAGGGGGGCAAAACACCCACCATTCCCTGCTCCGCCAATGAAGCCGACCAGCATCAGCATCAGGTCCCACTTGTCAGCAAACCTGCAGAGGGGGGGGGGGGGGCTCTCAGTGGTCACAAATTCACTCAAGTCGTACACCCACCCACCTATTAAGTAAAGTGGGCAGAGATCAATAGCAGCGACCTCCAACACTGGGCGGCCTGCTGAGCCACTAAAGTTGCAGTCCGTAGAAGCTAAAGTATCAGACCAACCCCGCTTACGGGGTGCAGATGTCCCTGCTGTGAACTTCCAGGGCATTTTCTGCCCCGTCTGCCAGTCCCCCGGCATTGGCACTGCATTGTGCCACCATCCAATCGCACACGCAGCAAAAGCACGTTCCGCCAGTCCCCTGGCATCGGCACTGCACTGCGCCACCCTCCAATAGAATACGCAGCACGCCAGCAGAACCCGGCCCCAGCCAGAACAGCTGCCCGAGAAGCAGTTCTGGACAGCTGTGCCAGGCTTCCTCATGTCCTAGACTCATCTGTATCTAGTAAGGGTAGCAGGTGGTGCGAAACAGAGTCGACATTGGATATAGCTGTACGAGGGGCTGGGCTGGATGCAAGGTGTATTGTTCAGAGGCACTGAACAGGGGCCCCCTCATCCAGCAAACCAGCAGGCTGGTCTTCAAGACCTGGCTGTACTTGAGCCTGCTGGTGACTGCTACCCAGTCGAGAATGTGAGGGCAAGGTTATCTACGCTATTGACCTCCAGCCAAGGTCAAGATGGCCGCCTGCCTACCTGAACAGTGAGAAGTAAGGGACAGGCTTGACAATAGGCTCCTTGTCCTTGGCTTTAGGGTCCTTGCTGCTGCCCTTTACTGAGTGCTGCTTCTTGGCCCAAGGCCGCTTCTTGTGATGCCCGTTCTTGCTATTCTGTGGTGTGGGTGCGAGCTTCAAGTCGCCATGTGCTTCCACTGTCACCTCCCTGGGCCTGTCCATGACGCTTTCACCGACGACAGGCTCCTGGGCCATTGGCCCTTTACGACGGACGGGGCTGGCCAGCGGGTTCGTTGTTGCAAGACCTGATCAGACGCGAACTTGAAATAGGAATACACAACCTTTACCGCTCTCTTGCAGCGCACACACTATATCAGAAGGAGTGCGCTAGCAAAGAAGAAAAACAAAGAACTTGTTCGATTACAAGTGTGCGAGACAAGCGTAGCGTCGTACGCGCCACAAGGAAAGGTTGAATAGTTATTTATCCCGCCACTTGCTGCAAGGCAAACTATTGCACCGCCCCTTCCATAAGTGGAAGAAGACCTAGACTCTCCAAGGCACGCACAACAACCCCAAGTGACGGTAATGGTTCACCCAAGGGGCCCTTGGCAAGGGCCTTGGCAAGGACTCTAACAATAACCGACATGGCTTAGGGAACCAATGCCTGATACATTCCTCACTTGTAACGGAAGCTTTGCTACCTCGCTTCACGCGGCAAGGAGGAAGTAGGGTTTGCATACCTTGAGCCCCGCTGTCGTGTCAGGGAACCAAACCCCAACTAGCTAAGGCACAGGGGTCCTCAGTGCCCAAACCAACTGATATGCTGCTGCCTGAAGCTCTTTCAAGCTGGACACTAGAGCTGCAACAGCACGTTACCCTTCCTGAGCAACGCTAATTTTGCAAACAGAAGTTGCTTTCATGCTGCCACCGCCCGAGCTTCTCCTGCGATAAGGGGGGCCTGACACAGTGCTTGGCTACTACTGATGTAGTTGCACAGACCCTCAAGGGCGACTGACTTCATTCCTTACGAGAAAAGCAACCAGCGCTGCCCATTTGAGTCATATATACCACACTTCCAACCGCATGAACCAGACGCGCCGCCCACCACCTGCTCCACACCCCACACAAAATGAACCAGCTTGTCTCCTCTTTCTAACTCTGCCTGCTTTTTGACGCACCTGGCACCCGCCACACTGCTGTCTGACCCCTTCCTGTCACGTGCATTTCCATCTTAAAATGAACCACAGGACAAGTTCACCAAGTTGAGCTCTGGTACCTCAAAATGAGAAACTCAGAACTCACTCCTGCGCCTCACCTGTGGGACTGCTCTGAGCAACTCCTTGGCTGCTATGCAGCTCGAACAACCGCTCCAGCTGGGCAGCCCCCCTGACTGCGCCTGCAAGCTCCCGCGCCGTCTTCCCATGATTGTTTGCTATCCCAGGGTCCGCCCCTGCCCCCAGCAGTGCTCTGGCAATCTCCATGAAGCTCTCTGCCTTGCCCAGCTGCCACATCTCCACCACCGCATGCAGCGGTGTGTTCCCCTGCTTGTCAGCCGCTGTCGCGCTGGCCCCGGCTGCCAGCAGAGCATGCACAGCAGCAGCCTGCCCCTCCAGTGCCGCCAATTTGAGTGGCGTGCGGCCATGCTTGTCTGCCTCACTGACCTTGGCGCCAGCTGCTACTAGCAGCTGAATGATCCCAGGCTCGCCTCGCCACACTGCTTTGTGCAACGGCGTCTCCAGATTCTTGTCAGCTGCACAGGGGTCGGCACCAGCTGCTAGCAGCAAATGGATAACTGCCATGTGCCCACGGACTATGGCGAAGTGGAGGGGTGTCCAGCCCGTTGCGTCTTGGGCTTCTAGCGGGGCTGCTGACCTGAGTAGCTGCGCCACTTGAGCCAGGTCCCCCTCCCTGGCCGCAACGTGCAGAGGGGACTCCATGCTAGGAGGCGCCTGTTAAGAACTGCTGTCAGCAGCTGTGGGCTCCCAAAGGGGCCCAGTCGCCAGGAACCAGAACCTCAAACAGTGACGGTAGGATGAAGTATACCCTAGCCTCCTCTGCAGGACACCAAGGGTTGCATGTCAGCTCCCTTGTGAAACAAAGGCACTAGTAAAGGGCACGTCTGCAGGCGCGTCTGGGCCCCACGTGCACTGAACTGAACTGCTACAATAGGTATTGAGCTGTCATAAAGCTAGGTGCACGACGAGCATTTCTTAGCAGTGATCATCAAGCACCTTGCGACCGCAAACTAGCCAGGCACTTGGAGAACCCCACCTAAAACATAACAAAAGACAATGCCGGCGTAAAACAGAGCTGGCGAGCGGGGACCATGTCAAGTTGCCACCGATGCGCTTCGCATGCTCCGTTGGGGCGACCACATGGTTTTGGCGAGTTGGGCCATCGTAAGGTGTTACCTCCCAACACCGTCGCGTGACGTCTTATGCCTTGGTCCAGAGGTGCAACAGCGAAGACGCTGCACTGCTGTGACAATTCGCTACAGCACCACTTGAGGGCGCACGTTAGCAGTGCATTCTGAGTGCGTTTCACAAACCACAGCTTCCTCCTAACACGAACTGTCTGTTGGCAAGCCCAGGCTCCAGAGTTGAAGCATGCCGGTGGCCATGTACAGGCTGGGCAGGCTGCTTTGCCCCCAGGAAGCTACAGACAAAGGCTCCAGGGTACGGCACCAGCTACGTGCAGCGAGGGTGTTGTGTTCGTCAGGTGGAGCGTGGCGCCACAGAGGGGGGGCTCAGAGTTCCGAGCGAACCGCAGTGGTTGCCCAGGCAGCCACCGCTCCCCGGTCCACAACCACCACCAGCAGCAGCAATAGCAGGAACAACAACAACAGCAGCAGCAGACAGCAGAGTGGAGCACCCCTGTCGGTGGGCAACTTGGCCAGCCTTGCCAGCCCTGGCGGTCTAGCAGGGCTGGCTAGCCTGAGCTTGGACGCGGAGCCTGACTTAACTCAGCTGGAGCTTCGTGACGTCAAGGTATGGTTTCTCAACGTACGCAGCTTCCTGCCTTTTTTGCTGTCTTTGGCATTTGGCACTCACTTGCACCCCTTGAAGCTGGACGTTTCTACTTCTTATAGAAGGCGTGGACCTGAACCAGTCTTCTCTGCTTCATCTTTGGCAACTGCCCTTGGTGTTAGCAACTCGACTGTCTGGTGTGAAGACAGGCCTTAAGAAGGCATGAGCTTGAGCGCCTTCTGTGCTGCAGGAGATCTCATACGTCAGCCGGCGGCGGCTGGACGCGCTAGACTTTGACCCATATGAAGTGGATGAGGATGGCCTGCCACTCGTATATAATGAGGAGCGCATTGCTGCCTTCTGGAAGGGGCGGCCGGGGGAGCTAACGGCGCGGTGGACCGGCTTTGGTCGTGTCTCTGGTAAGCGCAGGGGTGCTAGTGCCTGTGCTGCTGGTTTGGGCAGGTTTTCCGGCTCCAGCTTCTCTTTTGGCGTGCACTTCTTGTTGAGCCCATGCCCCGCTCATGTCCGCCTCTGGGTGGCAATACAGAGCCCTTGCTGCTCTCGTTGCAGTGCCGTGGCTGACCAAGCTGGCCAACAACCTCATCCAGGGCAAGCTGGGTGATACCAAGGTGCAGCAGGCACTGGCCAGGGATGCAGTGAACAATTTGGAGCGGCTGGGGCCCACTTTCATCAAGCTGGGGCAGATCATGAGCATCAGGTGGGGGCTGGCTGGAGCCTTGTGAGAATGGCTGGATGGGCGTTGGCTTGGTGTCTTCTATATGCGGTAGTACTGCAAATCTGTCTGGGTGCTGGTCCGGTGGGTGCTTGTTCTGCCCTGGTCAGCCGGCTGCTGACCCCCCCCCCCCCCCCCCCCCCGTGTTTGTCAAGGTGTTTCCCCTGGACAGCTTGGCGGTATTCACGCCTTAACCGTCAGGTGCTTGCAGGCCGGACGTGCTGCCCCCTGCCGTAATGACCGAGCTGGCCAAGCTGCAAGATAAGATCCAGCCATTCTCCACCCTTGAGGCCAGGGCGCTGATTGAGCGGGAGCTGAGGGCCCCCATTGACACCTTTTTCAGCGAGTTCAGCGAGGAGCCAATCGCAGCGGCCAGCCTGGCGCAGGTAACACAGCAGGGATGGCTTGTGTGATGCCATGCTGTGCAATGACACATCTGTACTTCAGCGGCATTAGCCCTGCCGCTGTGCCCGCCCGCTGCTGCATCACCAGCCCTCGCGTCCTGGATGGCGGGATTCGTAGGTGTGCCTCGGTCAGCACATGTGATTTTCAGTTGTACCACGGCTTGCCTGCAGGTGTACCGGGCCCGACTTCGAGCCACTGGCCAGGAGGTGGCTGTGAAGGTGCAGCGCCCCAATGCACTGGCCACCATCTCAAAGGTGAGAAGTGGTGTGGATAGGGTGGCAGAGTCAGCTGACCTAGTGTCAGTGGTACCATGCGTTGCTATCTCATGGGGCGTGTGGGCTTGTCGAATGAGGTGGCTGTCTGTTCTTCACCTGTCCTACCAGCTGGAGGTGGGCTGCAGTGGACACCTAGTGTCACTGCTTTGCGAGCAAGGCTTGCATGGTGCTAAGCAGGCGGCCGAGCGTTCTCTTGCAGGACTTGTATGTGATGAGGAGGGCAATTGGCGTGTATGAGCGGCTGGTCAGGCGGTTCACTGCCCAGACCACGGATTACCAGGTGGGGTTGGCATGTGGCATTGTTTTGGGCAGTGTGGAAAGCGGTGGGTCGCTACTAGGTGGCACGGAGCCTGGCAGTTGGTCGTGGGATTGGACAGGAACTTGACATGCTGAGGATTTGACGCATGGCATTTGGTCGGCATGCGTGGTTCCTGGTACTATTGAGGTACCGCAAGGGGTACTGCTGCTGTTGCTGTTCACACAGCTGTTTTGGGGTCTTAGGCAGTGTAGAGGTGATGAGGTTAATTTAGGTGGAAAGAAGTGTTACTACTGTACTGCTCTGTTGCCTGCAGCGCCTGCTGTCTACCTTTGCGGAGGGGTTGTATACCGAAATGGATTTCAGGAATGAGGCCCTCAACATGAACCGCATGAAGGAGCTGCTGGCTCAAAGGTGAGTCGAGGGACTGGCAGATGTTTGGCTACAGTTGTAAACTACCGCTTGAATTAGGTTGGGGGAGTCTGTGGGGCTCCCGGTTGCCAAGCTGTGCCTGCACCAATTTTGTACTAGTTCATTTTGTTACCGGACTCTCCTAAGGGTGCAAGTGCGTCGGGTGCGGCTTGGGTTTCTTGCCACCCGGCCTTGTTTTGTCGTTTCCAAGAACACATGATACCTGGTGTCCTAGTCAAGGTGCCTTGTCTAGGACATGCAAGACACCTTCTCTGTGCTCCCCTCGCAGTGAGTTTGCGACCAATGACGTCATCATCCCGGCGCCGCTGCTCGATTACACCACACGGAGGGTGATCACCATGGAGTGGGTCACGGGGGTCAAGCTGACCACCCTGCCGCCCGCGGAAGTGCGGGAGCTGGTGCGGGTGGGCCAGGAGGCCTTCCTGACTCAGCTGCTGGACGTGGGCTTCTTCCACGGAGGTGGGCGGCGGCTGTCTGGTACACCTGGTCGGTTGTGTTGGTGGTGCGGGTCGGCATGGAGGGGTTCGGCATGCATGTGCTTGGTTGCGGATGGTCCCATGGACGTGAGCACAACTACTGTGTTGATCGTTAGGCAGGCCATGAGTTTTACTGTTAGCATGTCGTGTAGCAAAGGCATCCTCGACCTGAACACTGGGGTGCTGGGAGTTGCCAGGCACCGTCTGGACGTGTGCTAGTCGTTCTCAGGCTGGGTTGGTTGTGTTTCGGGCAGGCGAGGGTGGGGGGATGCCTGGGGAAATCCTCCCCTCGCCTGCCTGAGGGGGAATGTCCCACCAGTGGGTGCACCAGGGATGGAGTCCTGTTCGTGCAGCTGTTGAGTTTGATATTGTCTCCACAGGGGCGCCGGGTTGCAAGGGTGATATGCGGGATCATGACTAGGAAGACACTATTCATTGTTCTGGCGTCAAGAGGAAATGGGATCGTGGGGAAGCACCATGATCATGCTGTGTATGGCGTTGCAGACCCGCACCCAGGCAACCTCTTGAAGATCACGGAGGGGCCCCATGCCGGGAAGCTGGCCCTGCTGGACTTTGGGCTGGTGGCGGAGATACCCCAGGTAGGAGCTGCCTCTTGGTCCTCCTTGGCAAGCATGCATGGCCTCCCTTCAGCACTAGGCATGTATACTTTCCCGGTGCTATTTTTGTGAGGATTGCAAGGATGCAGGCATATAGTTGAGGCTGTGCCCACCCCCGCCACCTTCTGCACCCTTTCCTCTTGGCGCCCAAACCCCCTGTCATGCATCCTACACGCCCACCTGGCAGTCCAATGTGTGTGTTGCATCCACTACAGCATCGTTGGGTGTCACACCACTCCCAAGCTCGGCCACCGGTCATTCCTCTCTTGTCTGTACCATGGTGCAGGCCGACCGGGAGGCCATGGTGTCTGCCACCATCCACCTGGCCAACCGCGACTGGGACTCCCTCATAGATGACTTTGTGTCCCTGGGCTTCCTGCCCGCCGGCTGCGACCGCGGCCGCATCGTGCCGGTCATGGAGCGCGTGCTGGGGCCCTACCTGCGGGGCGGGGGCGCCCGCGCCTTCAAG